>VZUI01017827.1:0-12214 GCA_013401135.1 Cettia cetti
AAAGAAAGGGGGAAAGAAAGGGGGAAAGAAAGGGGGAAAGAAAGGGGGAAAGAAAGGGGGAAAGAAAGGGGGAAAGAGGAAGATCACATGCACATTAAAAAACCAAAGGAGTTGCCACAATGAAAAGAAAGAGGGTAAAAGCCCATGAATCCATGAACTACTGCAGTTTATACCTAGAAAACTCAGATTCAGTAAAAAAAAAAAAGTGATGCAGCGGAATTATGTCTATAATATTAAATAAGGTAAGAAATTCCTTTTCAGCATGTACGGAAAATACAAAGAAGGTGTTTAGCCTGACCTTAACTTTCCCATGTCTCAAACAGAAGACGTATTTTGCTGAGACACGCAAAATAATTTTTTGACGCTTAGTGTTACTAGTGAAATGTTAATGTTGTAGGACCAGAAGAGTAAGCTTATTACAGTTTCAGTGAGGAAAAAAAAAAAAAATAAAAGAGAGAGACCAAAAAAGGAGCAAAAAAAGACAACCTTGATTAGTAGTTTGGTGTTGTCAGAAACAAGGGGAAGAAAAAAAAATAAGTGGTCTTGTTTGTTTTTTCTCTTTGTTTGTTTCTTCCTGTTACATAAGTGCAAGCAATTCTTGGTCCCTTGGCATAGCTGGTGGTTTCCATTTTTAAATTTTTTTTTTCCCAATTTCCATTTTTGTCCTTTTTCAATTCTACAGGTTGGGAAAAGGGAATGTCCCTGTCCCCTTGAGAGCACCAGCCACCACAGCATTCTCTGCTGTGAAAATCCATATCCCTTGTAACACTGGCTTGCTTATCTCCCCATGCAGCACTCACTCACACTATAACTCATGCGTCTTTACATATGCACACCAGAGGTAAGAGAATACATCTTTTATGCCTTGAAGCCCTTAACAGAAGCTATAAGTGCCTCCATAATGTGAACAAGTGTTAGAATAGCACAGAAATCTGCAGAAATATGATAGGGAGCACTTTGCCTCTGGAAAGATAATGCAATATTTTAGTAAGCAACAAAATGGTATCTTTTAGAGTAGAACTTAGCCCTATCAAGAAAACAAAAGGAATGAAGCAAGGACTTGTGCAAGACACTTCCACTTCTCTTCTTCCCTTTATTTAAATGACACATTTTTTCAGCAAAACAGAAGCTGTGAGTCAGGGAGAGGCATCAGGATCAGTAGGATATAAATGAGAGTACCAGGACATCATGACAGATTTTGAATGGCATTACATCTATTATTCATTACTTACTCACATTCAAGTATATAGTTAAGGAAAGAGATTTGACAGGCAAGGCATGTACACAAATTGCCCATCAGATGACATTATCTACTACTGGAGGAACATTTTCAAAGGCCCAAAATATTATAGAGAACATAATACTCCCTGCATGTGAAGCACATAATTGTCTAAAATGCATGCTCTGAACTTTACAGCCCTTTTTATCTGCAAATTTCAAGAAATCATGAGAACCCACAGAATGTTATATGATTTTCTAAAACAGAAAATACTTCTTCAGAAAGTATCCCAGAGGTGGAGAAACTTGCCTGGGGCAATGTTCAAGGATTTGTCAGGAGAACAGTTAAGGTATAAACCTAGTTCTAACTACTCATAGAACACAATGTTACCAAGACACCAGTGTTTCTGCAGTTTTTTTGTTCAAAGGGATCTCAAATTGCATCTTTCCTAGGTAGTTCAACTGACAAATTTCATTGCATTTTCTAATACTACTAGAAGAACACATTTTCCTTCTTTTTTTCTAGCCAAAAAGTAAATTAAACAAGGTATTTTGCCTTGAACAGACATTCTAGGATAAATATAAAATATCTGAACTCCATGTTGTTTGCTGCAGCACACAGAAAGTAGTTTCTTACAGCTATAGAGAAACTATTAGGAGAATCAGTTTTGTCATCTATGACTTGATTTCTACTGCAGCTCAGAAAATATATAGCTTGCTTCTTCCTCTACCAGAAAAGATTAAAAACAGCTTCCAAATTTTTCACCTGTATTTCTTTTTTGCCTATCAGAGAGGCCATTGCTCAGATGGGACTGTCTTCCTCCTCTCTAGTTTCTAGCTTCATTGCTACACAACCTATGGGAAATTGTACATAGTATATGACAATGGTAATAAGCACAGAGAAAAATATATTTATTTGTCTTCCCTTTTGGGGCTGACTCAGCTACCTCCCTGCATTATTTAGGTGCACAGAACAATAATATCAAGCACAGGCCAACAACCTGTCTAGTACCAAACTACATTTTCATGAAGTCCCAGTTAGTGATCTTCTGTTCTATCGACATTTATCTTATATATATCTATGACACAAAAAATATTTTTTGGAGAAAAGCCAACAGTTATCAGATTCTTCATCATCTTTTGATTTATCTTTTACATTTATTAAAATTATTTCCCTGTTACCATGAGGAAAAAAGGAGATATATTCTTTGACAAATTTAACCTGAAGAAATTACTCACTATTTAGTAGTCCAGTATATGCTGCACCTTTTATGACAGAACTGAAGGCATGACTCCATACCCAGATTTCAGAAGGAAGGCAGACCAGTCCATGAAAGGATTTATGATGTGTCTAGGGAGAAAGATGGACTTAAGAAGTAAAGAAATTAGCTTATTCATGTGAGACATTGCACAGTGTATCATTTGGTGTAGCTCACCACAGAACCATGCGTTCAAGCCATACTAACAGAACTTGTACAAGGATTTGCTGGGTAAAATGAGTTTATTCCAGGAATTGGTAGGGGCAAGACAAATATTTCTTTTGTATCACTTTTCAAATTCTCTCTAGGTCACATTCCACATCAGGGACAGTAACTCTATACTGACTGATTTGCCTCCTCCTCGGTTATCATAAATATTCTAGGGGAATTACAAGAATATTTTGACCTTAAATAATTTTTAAAACTTGGGAAATATCAAATATTCAATGTCATATAATTAGGCTGAACACAAGAAATTTAAAAGCAGATTACAAACAAAAACAAGATTTTCAATCTAGAGTAAGTATTTTATTCCCTTAAGATCCACTTTTTAATCTTATTCATAATCTTCTATACACTTATTTTAGCAACTGTATAAAAATCAACAAAGAACAATATTTAGAAACAATCAACCACTATTTCGAATTTTCATATACTTAAAATGTTTTAGAAAACACATACCAGCCAAATTAAAACAAATGTTATTTTGAAAATCACTGTGTGGTTTTTAGGAGTCCTGCTTTGGGTCGGACTTGATGAATATGATGGTCCCTTCCAACACAGTATATTCTATGATTTTTTTAAATTTTATGATTCTAAGTTGCTATCAGTGGGTCTGCTAGCTCAGATACTGCTATACGTATTTATTTATATAAGTATCTAAAGCCCCATGTTTCTAAACTATTTTTACTACTATTAAATCTTTGCAAGGTTTTAGTTCCTTAATGCTTACTAAACTTTTACTGAGTCTTGAAAATTAACCTGAACAAAAACTATTAACAGCACTGAAAAAAATCATTTTACACAACCCATAAATTCCACATTGTTGCCTTGATTTAGATTATCATTAGGATACAAAGTTTCTTCGTAGATGAAACATTTGTTTAAAAATGTCATACAAGAGGCTGTGGCTGTTTTGTTAAGGGACCATGCTTCCAAGTACTTGATAATATTGACTTGAAATAGTTTAAAATAGCTGACAAGAGTTAATCTTAAGGAGATTCACTCTGAAGGTGTACCCTGTCTTACTTACACAACTTTCTAGATGGCCTTATAAGAGAGAAATTTGACTTTTCACAGCAAACACAAGATGTTCTCCAAATACTGCTGTAATATGAATACCTAAAATTAAATATCTTTACATCACCAGAGAGATACTTAGCCCCCTTCATTTAAATATTAAGAGTCACACATTAATCAAGATTTATTCTGCAGAAACTCATGTTCCAAAGTCTTCATATAGCAGCCTAGAAAATACATCCAAGGAAAGGACCCACTGCAACTAAACATTACCTTTTCTGAAGCTGAGTGAGCAGCACCATATGTAGTCAGTGAAGGAAGAAAGTAGGAACTCCCAGAGGAAATTTCATGCTATCCTGAAATAGCTGTCCAAAACTTTGAGGATGAATCACTATCTCTTGCTCACTATTTCTCAGCTGCAGACTATAACCTTAATGACTGCTTTAGTCTTGATGCCTAACTTTTAGACAAGGAAAATTAGATAAGACACTGCCTTCACCATGAAGCAGAAGAACATTTTTCTGGGGGTTTCATAGGGAAATTGAGAGTCAAAGAGAGAGGGAGCAATCTGTAAATGAAAATATCTCAGAAATGTAGTGGTTTTACACACCAAGACTAGTCAAAAGTAGAAAGCCAGCATTATCTGGAGCATATAACTAAAACAGGAAAGATCTGTGGCATTTGCTAGGTTTTATAAGTGTTAGTGGAAGTGCCTGAAGAAATTTCTCATGGGTTGTATAACCCACCACAGAATACAGTATGAATAATACTTGGCAAAATCTGCCACAGATTTTCATTAGCACCAGCTCAGAGTATATCTGAAACACTACATTTATATTTAGAAAGTATACGTAAAAAATTGCACCCAACCCTCCCCCTTGTACTAAAATCACATGCAGTGCATGATTTTAAATGTCTATAAAAAGGGGTAAATCAGGCACTACTTATGCACTGCTTTCGAATTAGACAGGAGGAGGTCAGAAACATTCAAAGGCATTGTAGAAGCAGCTTCAGATATGTCATCCATTCTGTATGTCTGTTGAAGAAAACAATGTGCTCTATCCAAGAGCACTTTGTCCCAAAGTGACTAATGCTGCTGCTGCAGTGTATTTGGAGGAGAGCATGTTAGGCATAAAGAATTAGAATCCTCAGCAAGAAGCACAGCAGAAATCAGAGACGTATGTTCTAACCATAGAGAAGAGACATGGGAGATTAATAGGATAAAAGAAGTGAATTCTTCACTTAAGTCTCAGGAAAAGAGATAGGCACATAACAGGTATTCTGTCTGCTAGGGGTTTACTCTGTCCATAAAAAATATCCAATAAGGTGGTGCTGAACTAGCTTCTCCTCCAATGCAAAAAAATATGGCATGGAAACCCCAGGAATTAAGGTAAGAACTTCTAAGTTCTGAAGTTCATTTTTATTGTGTTCCACTTTGATTAGCTTTATTTTACCTGGAATTGCAACGCAGCAGCAGTAGTTAACTCAAAGGAAAAGGTTTCAAAAGAGTACACAACCACAGGTCAGAGGAATAAGGGTTGACACAGATCTCTGGAGGTCATCTAGTCCAACACCCCCTTCATAGCAGGACCTTTGCTGTAATAGCCAAGCAGGTCAGTGTTTGACTAGACTGGCCAAGTTTTGCATAATTGCTAGAACGGTGATTAGAGCAGTTTCACTGAGCAGTATTTCTTTGTGCTCCCCAGCCCTTCCTAAGGTGATACTTTTCCAGACTTTCAGTCTGACCCTCCCAAGTCGTGACTCATGTCTGTTGTCTTACCATCATCAAAATACACCCCACCTTGTTCTTCTTTCCATCACTCCAGCATGAACTGTCTTTTACAAGGTCTCTATGTAATCCCTTAGTGTTCCATCTGCACTAGGATTCAGTAATCCTATCATTTGTGCAACTGCTGTTACCTTAAATAGACACATCAGACTACTCCTGAATTATTTAGGAGATACAACAACAGAAAATTAATTTTCAGAGTTCACAGCTGTTGACCCATGAGAAACTGATTTTATGACCTAATCTGGTTTGGAGGATAGATACCATGACTGCATAACAGCAGACAAATTTCTAGACTTCCTCATGGCACCTTATAGGCAAGAGAGTATACAAAATTCTTCTTCTGTTATGTCTTTAAAATATACTGCTGGCTTCCTTCATCACAAGCATGGCTTTGCCCTGTGGGCTTTTGTTTTATTGCTTATTTGTTTCCTTCTCAGTCTCCTCATTTGTTTTCCTGGCTGTAGATCTTATTCTACTCATTTGTCTAAGCAAAATTGTCCTTGACTGTTTCTCTTTCCTCACCCCCCGCCTACTCCAATGAATTCCATTTACCATTGCTCTATCCCTTTGGTCACTTTGCACCATGGCATCTGTGCAATATTGCAGTATTCATTAATAACTTCCCTGAGTATTTTCGCAATGGAAGAAGACAGTTAAAGAGTCTTTGAGGAGCAGTTTAGAAAAACACCTGTCCTCATTTTGATAAAATAATGAACAGATTTTCCTTGACTCAGGTAATAAACAATAGTTAATAAAAATTAAATGGATGCAAGTGTCAGCAGTCACAAGTTGCTCTGAAATGTGTTTGTCTTTATATTGTAGTGAATTCTAGCATGTCTTTTATTAAGGATTTTCAATGAGTTCGCTAACCTGATGACATAATAGTCCATGCAGTTATCAACACTGCATCTTGAAAACATTAAGTGATAATTGTAATACTTAAATCAGAATTATAGTCGTGTTCAGATATACAAATAAACCTTTTGGCAGTAAAAATGACAGAGATATTGTATTATATTCATGTCCCTTTTGTCTATACTTTTTCCTCTCCGAGGTTTGTTGCACACTGTCCAGAAATGAGCACACAGATGATCTCCTGAGAAGTCTGCTAAATCAGATTTTCATAGCAGATCCACTAACTCAGATGTAAGGTTAATGCTCTGTCCTGACAATAGATCCAATAAAAACCTGTGTCAGGACTTAGTGAGTTTACATGTTATCAAATAGATGCATCACAGAAGTCTTCAGTTAGACTACCATAGACAAAGAGGTAGTCTTTGCAACTGATGAAGGTTACCCTTGGAAACCTCCTGATCTTTTTGTCATACTTGAACTCATGCATGAAAGAGTAAGACACACTGAGTGTGTAACCTGGCTGGTTTTCAGCCTCATCTCAGATATTTACTCATATTTCTTTTGCTTTCCTCTTCCTTTCTCCATTCCACCACTACACTTGGAGTTTCACTCATGAGAAATGTAAGTAAATGGATGTATTGCCATTAATTCTCTGACTTGGACACTTAGAGGTCCAGAAAAAAACCCCAGATATACAGCAATGGAAATCTGTCTAGATTGGTGCCTTTGAGTCACCTGAGCAGAAGTGGCAAGCTTCCTCTTCTCTCAGGGTGGAGTTTTTATACATCCATAACAGACTGACATCTGACTATCATAGAACGCATTCAAGAATCCAGGGAAAAAAAAAAAGACGGAAAACTCTCATGATTAATGGCTATAGTCTGCCTATTTTTCTTTGAGGTTTATTTTTTTCCCAGCTGGGGAAGACCCTTATTACTTTGAGACTTGTTTCCTTGTCTCTGTCTATTTTCTTTCTGTGAAATGCTCAATAACAATATATCCTGCACTCTCCTTGTCTCTGCTTCTCAAGAGCTATGTTATCCACCCTACCTGCTGTAGATCCTGGACAGGTAGCATTCAGGTCTTACTTTTAAGTTTCCATCATGAAGTGAAACAGATGCCTTTCAGATGCCTTTTACTTGCTATCTGATTTACCTCCACGGAATGGGCACAAAGTCTCTCTTTCCTAAATGAAGTCAAGATAAACAGGAACTGACAGCTTCCTTGCTCACAATTTCTGTGCTGAACTTTCTGACATGGCCAAGATTCCTCTCTGAGGAACACGCTGTCTGCTGCTTTCCGTATGTATTTCTGTCTCAGCCACAGATTGATCCAATCAGTACCAGTATCTATGAATCTGCAGGGAAATCTTTTGGATTGTCAGGCCCTTCTTTGCACTGGGTTGTGTTTACATTGCTCCAACTATATTACTCCAAAAAGAAATGTAAGTACTGCTTGCATTTAGATCTTGCCTATATGTGGAAATAAAGATAAATAATTACTTAGTAATAACTCAGAAATGCATGGCCAGCATATGCAATGCTTTCTTATTTCAGATCTGAGGAAGTATTACACAATAAATACAAAAAAACTCCCCCCCCCAAAAAAAAAAAAAACCCAACTCTTTGAAGTGTGTTCCCAGTAAGCTGTTGTAGAATGCCTATTCTGGTGTATATTAATATTTTCTAATGTTTTCTGGATTATGCACATAGAGGTGGATACATTCCACATTAGTCTACACACCAGTTGTCTTATTTTTGGCTAGAACTATTGAAACAAGGCTAAATACCTTCAATAAGGGTTTCACATTTTAGAAGACAGTGTTCTTTTCAGATTTGCAGAAAAAGACCTGGGCGTGTTGCTGACACCTACTTGAACAAGAACCAGAAACTGTGCCCATGAAGCAAAGACATCTTGGGTTGCATTTGGAGGAGCATTGCCAGCAGGTTGAAGTAGGTGATCTTTGCTCTCTCCTCAGCACTGGTGAGGCCACACATGGGGTTCTGTTTCCAGCTCTGTACTCCTCAATAAAAAGAGAGACACAGACATACTGGAATGAGTCCAGTATATGGACACAAATATCATTAAAGGACTTGAGCCACTACTCTGAGAAAAGGCTGAGAGAGCTGGGATTGTTTAGCCTGATGAAGAGAAGGTTTAGGACGACCTTTCTAATGCATATAAATACGTGAGGAAAGGGTACAATGGCAGAGACAGGCTCTTTTAGTGCGGCTCAGTAACAGGACCAGGGGCAATGGGTACAGATTGAAAAATGGGAAGAGCTGTTTGAACATCAGGAAACACTTTCTTCTTTTTCCTTCCTTGGAGATATTCAGAAATTTTCTCAACATAGTCCCAGGCAACCTGCTCTAGGTAGCCATGCTTGAGCAGAGATGTTGGAACAAATTACCATCAGAGATCCCTTTCAACTCCAATCATTCTCTCATTTTGTGATTTTGTTCCTAAAAGTTGCAAACAGTGGTGAACAATTTAAAAAAATAATAAGACCTTTTTAAATATAACTCTTTCAAAATTTGGCTTTCAAATTTTTTATTGTAATATTAAAAATATGATATATGCATACATGGGCATTTTATTTCTCTATATGTCTATCTTCATTAATATCCATAACTCTATATATTAGAAAGAATAAAAAAGCAGCAATTACTTAAAAGATATGTTAAAATATATTATATGTGAAAATATTCTACAAAACACAAAAATATCCATACATCCACTGGTTGGCAAACAAAATTCAAAATACACTTACAGTTCAAAACAGAATAATAATCCTTTAAACAGAAAAATGTGAGTATACATCAGTGGCCTTAATTTAAAAATACTCATCAAAATATTTGTCATTCCAGATAAACTAACAAGGAAATAGCACCTAAGCAAGAAAAATATGAATGGTAGAAAACACTAACATCTAATAAAGTAATTACTGCATTTTTTTTTAAATATTCTGATGAAGAGATAGTAGAAAATATATTTTAGGGTGGTTTTTTTTAAAGACAAGCAATGATTATAGATGAAACTGATTTTGTATTGCAATTAAGCTGTGAAAGAACTTACCATATGTATATGTGTATGTATGATCACTTATGTATATGTGTGTGTGTATATATATATATGAACCTTTAACATGCTTACCACTATGAAATTATAGCCCTGATATAGAACTTCAATAACAACAGTAAAGTAAAATGGTAATAATTTATGCTTTAATAAAAGGCAGAGTACCTTGTCATTAAAAAAAAAATTATTTGTACATGGTGGAAAATCAGTGTGAGTGAATGGGAGACTCACTGTAATGGTGAGGTCTCGGCTGCACCCTAGTAACCATTGTCAAGCCCAAAGCTACTGTAAACAGGAGCAGTTTATAGTCAGCCTTCTGTTTTACAGATAATAGATATAAAATGAAAACAACCATTAAAAAACCCAAAAGTAATCTGTGGAATGACTACAAAATATTTCAATCCAAGAACAAGGGCTTTATTTAATATAAAAGTTTGTTCTTTTCTTTTTTGCCCTAAAATTTTTTGCTACTTCTAGAAATAAAACTGTGTGTAAAAATAATTCTGTCAGTAAGACAGAAGAAAAACATATCTCAAAACAGCAATTACTGAAAATGAGCTACAGCCACTTTACAGGTTTAAAGGTAACTTTCTTTCACTCTTTTTTATTTTAATATACCTGACTCAGAGGAACTTAGCCAAGATAAGCTCAGAAGGACTAAGTGTCCCCTAAGAACCTTTAGATTTATCTGATACAGCCACTTTCAAAATTCCAGAGTACAAACCTAAAACAATTTAGTCAGCATAGGATAAATGCTTTTTATAAGCATTAATTGGGAAATATCTACAGGGACTGAAATTAACTCTTTTTTAATGCATCTATGGACTTAATGAACACTTATTGAATGAAGGCTGAGCTTCCCTCTCCCCCTCTTCCCTCTCTTCATTTCAATGAATACCTTCTCTTATTCTGTTCTTCATCGTAAATGTTGATGAAGCATTCCCCGGGGGCCTCAGTTTCTCCAACCTAAATCTAAGGGTTTTCTTTTGTTTAAGAAAGTGACAGCCTAAAATTTCTTTACAATCAAACAGTGAGAGGCAAATGTCTCCAAAGAGATTTTCAATCTACATCAACACCTGGAAGTACCTCCCCATTTCCTTTGTAGAGATTTTGAATCAGCTGCAATCATACTTGGACTTCCTATGTAAGGCCTTCAGGCCTACGTTCCTGAAGCCTTTTTCTCCAATTTTTTCCTTAAAGATTTACCTAAGGTTTATATTTTTCTTTATTATTTTCTTACCTAAAGAAAACTGAAGTTCTGACCATATGTTCACGCATTTAGTCTCTTAAAGCTATAAACATTACAGAATGCCCAGCTCTGCACACTGATAGAGTTTATGCTTAAGCAATATTTATATAACAGAAGCTATGCCTGCTTCAGTACATTTTTAACAGTGAATAAATACTGATCTGGCCAACACTTTCAGCCAGTTAAGCAGCACTACGTAGTAAAGTTTTAAAGTATTATAGGATTAATGATCTTGGACTGAAACCTAGACACCAACAGCTTTATTATAATACCAGCCTGTATCACAGACTGACTACAGAGACTAGTAATAGTAAGGAAAGCTTATGAAGTACCATGAATTTAAAATTAGTAGGTATTGAGAAAAACCAGCTAGGGTACATATAATACTTCAGTACAAAGCATTACTTTGAAAGTATGGGTAATTTTATAAAGAAAATATATATATAAAAAAATTGCAATCATGTTACTTGGACTAATAAAAATATTAAAAATTGCTAACAAATATTTTCCTCTATTTTAAAGATCCTGAATTAGACCATTAATTACTAAAAAATAAACTTAGAAAAAACAGAAGAGAAATCATTAAATAAAATTGAGTTTTTGAGAACTGCATCTTAAAAGTCCTGTGTAGAATTCTGTTTGTTGGGATTTTATGCTGCCTATCACCTTAGTGTCTGATTTCTGTCCATGTAAAATCAATAGCTATAAAAAATTTATAATGAGCTTCAAATATTTTAAAGGACGAAAAAATGAACAAAATTTTGCCTAGCTTCTTTGGTAGAGTTTTTTTTGTTTGTTTTTAGGGCAACAGTTTGTCACAAACTTCTTTTATTCACAATTAGGTATTTAAACGTCAGTAATACAAATATTCTTCTATCCATGCCATCCTGCAACATGCTGTGCAGATTTTTAAAGATGAAAATAAACTGATTTCATTAAAAAAAAGTCTAGGTGCATAAAATTATGCTGGAGAGAAAGAGAAGATCAAGTTATACTTAAATTGAATGCACTGTGACAGCTACAGAAATTGTACCTGCTATATAAAGTACTCACTAGGTAAATTCCTATAAAGTCATTATTCTTTTTTGTTTTATTATTTCTTATGTTCTACTTCCATTTTCAAATCCTCTATTTAAAGAGACTGTATATCTGCACAGTACTGTACTGAAAATAGTGGACCATCATAAAAGCTGGGCTGGTTTGAAAGCGAAAGAAGTGAGAGACTCTAAGTCAGAAGTACAATTTAATAAGAGAAAGCAGAAAAGAAGTAAAATAAAGTAAAATAAAATAAATTTAGTAGTAGAAAATACTACTTTAGTAGTAGAAGTAGTATTTTTAGTATTTTAGTAGTAGAAAATACTACTAATTTTCTACAATAGTAGAAAATACTGACAGAGTCAGAATACAACCTGACACCCTGTTAGGGTGGTAGTAGCAGTCCAGATGAGATGGTCTTGTTGAAGCAGTGATCCTGTAGAGAAGGTCTGGTAGCTCTTGTCCTCTGGGAATCCAGTGGGGAAAAAG
>VZUI01017830.1:0-11211 GCA_013401135.1 Cettia cetti
AAAAAAACAAGCAAACAAAACAAACAGGGAAAAAAAACTAAGGAAAACCCCTGACAGAGTCAGGGATGTGACCTGACATCCTGTTGGTCAGGGTGTTAGAAGCAGTCCAGATGAATCCTTCTGGAGTAACAGATGCAGCTCTGTAGAGATGGTCCCGTAGAAAAGTCCAGCGATGTCGAGGTGGGTCCAGTCTTCCTCTGAGGAATCCAGTGCAGGACTGACCCTCTGGTGTTTTCCCTCTCCCTTTTATCCAGGTAGGAACTCCTGCCCCCCCCCCCCCCCCCCCCCCCAACACTGGGTGGAGCATCTCACAATGGGATGATGTAGTGTGTCATATGATTGGTGAGACTTAATGGGCCATTATCAGCAGATATCCCTGAGGAGGGAGGATGGTGGTGAAAGAGATAAGAAACACTGCCCCACCCAGTTTTAACAGCTGGGCCATTATCAGAAAGCATCCATCCCCCTCCCCCTGCAGTTACAAGAGATAAAGAAAAAAACTACATTTCCCCAACTGCTTTCAACAGATGAAATAGGATACACTTTTTTTGGTTCCATAACCCAAGACACAAAACCATGATCATAAGATGACCATTACAGTGTGATAACCATGAAAATGACCATAACACAACCGTGACCATGACAGGCCATGAGTATGAGATGATTGTGACCAAGACATGACCACAACACAACCATGGCCATGTGGTGATCAAGGCCACAAGATGACCATGACTGTGACCATAATACAACCACAACCATGGAATGACCAAGATCATTACATGATTCTGACCATGAGCTGACCAAGAGATAACCACAACCACAGCTGTTAGATGACCATGATGTGATTGTGGCCATGAGATGACTTGAGATGACCATGAGGTGATCATGATGCGATCATGAGATGACCATGACTGTGAGATAACCATAACATGACCATGACATGATAGTGACCATGAGATGGCCACAAGATGATCATGAGATGACCATGACATGATAGTGACCATGAGATGACCATGAGATGACCATGCAATGACCATGACACAACCATGACCTTGAGATGACCATTACAGTGAGATGACAATGAGCATGACATGGTGGTGATCAAGAGATGACCAAGACCATGAGATGACCATGCAATGACCATGACACAACCATGAGCATGAGATGATTTGGATTAAGAGATGACCGGGAGGTGACCACACTATGACCATGGCTATGAAATGATTGTGGCTATGGGGTGACCACGACCATGGTGATTATGATCATGAGATGCCCATGACCATGAGGCGACCATGAAATGACCATTATGGTGAGTTGACCATAAGCATGAGATGATGGTGATCAGGAAACAACCCTGACTGTGATGACAACACAACTATGACTGTGAGGCAACCATGAGCATGAGATATTCAGAGCAAGAGATGGCCATAAGATGACCATGACCATGAGAGGACTGTGACAATGAGATGACCATGACATAGCCATGAGGTGATCAGGATCATGAGGTGACCATGAGATGACCATGACACAACCATGGCCATGAGGTGATCAAGCAATGTCCATGACTGAGACCATGACATGACAGTGACTGTGAGATGATCATGGACATGAGGTATTGTGACCAAGAAATGACCATGACATGACCATGAGATGACCATGAGCATGAAATGATGGTGATCAGGAGATGATTCTGACCATGAGATGACCATGATATGATTGCGGCCATTTGTTCGCCCTGGGATGACCATGAACTGACCATGGGATGACAATGAGATGACCACGACCAGACACTGTCACTCCCCCCACTTCAAGGTTCATCCCTTACTGAAATCGTTCATTTTCCATGGATAATACGAAAACCTGAGCGCGTCGCGGCGCAGCCAATAGAGTGCCGGGAAATCAATGACGTCACCAGTTGCTAGGCAAAACACATCTTCCTTTCCGCCCCGGGAAGTCGCATGTTCTGTGACGTCATCACAGTGCGGAACTGGCGAGCGCGGGGGCTGTCGGGATCGGGGCGGCGGTCGCGGGGTTCCGATCGATCCCGATCGGCTCCGATCGATCTCTGATTGATCCCGATCGATCCCCAGTCCCTCCACCGCGATGTTCTTCACCTGCGGCCCCAACGAGGCCATGGTGGTGTCGGGTGAGTTCGGGAAGCCCGAGGGCTCCTGGGGACCCCCCCAGAAACTCCTCGGAAACCCCAAAATCCCCCCAAAGCTCCCGGGAACTCCCAAAATCCCTCAGAAACTCCCGGGAACCCCCATATCCCCCAAAACTCCCGGGAACGCCCAGAATTCCCTCCAAAAACTCACGGGAACCCCCAGGATCCCCCCAAGTCTCCTGGGAACCCCCCAAATCCCCCCAAAACTCACGGGAACCACCAGAATCTCCCCCAAAAAGCCTCCAGGGAACGGCTAAATCCCCCCAAAACTTCCGGGAACACACAGAATTCCCACCAGCAAGCCTCCAGGGAACCCCAGAATCCTAAAATCTCCTGAGAACGCCCCAGATCCCTCCCAAAACTCCTAGGACTCCCTCCCGGGATCCCCAAACCCATCCTGGGACTCCTTGGACCCCTCCCAACCCTCCCCAAACCCTCCTGGGTCCCCCCCAAAGCTCACACCGAGGATCCCTCCCATCCATTCCCCCTCCCCTCTGGAACTCCTGGGGACCCCCCCAAATTGCCCTTCCCGAAAACTCCTGGGGGTCCGCCCTGACCCAGCCAGACCCTTCCAAACCTCTCCTGAGGATTCCTGGGCGTGTCCCCCTGTCCATCCCCTGAGGCTTTGGGATCCCCCCGGGGTTTTGGGGTTCCCCCGGATTTTGGGGTCCCCCCGAGCTCTCGGTGCCCCCCAGGTTTCTGCCGCAGCCCCCCAGTGATGGTGGCAGGGGGCCGGGTGTTGGTGGTCCCATGCCTGCAGCAGATACAGAGGTGAGGAGGGGCCTGGTGGGGGGTTTTGGTGTTCGGGGAGGGGGTCACCCGAGATTTGGGGTGACTCCCCCGGGCCCCCCCAGGATCTCCCTGAACACGCTGACGCTGCCAGTGCGCAGTGAGAAGGTTTATACGCGCCACGGGGTGCCCATCTCCGTCACCGGCATTGCCCAGGTAACCCCAAAATGCACCAAAAATCACCCCAAAATTCCCTCCTAGACCCCAAAAATTCCCCAGAATCCCACATCAGAACCCACAAAAATCCTCTCCGGGACCCCAAAAACCCCTCATCAGAATCCCCCAAATTCCCTTAAAACTTCTCCAAAAATCCCCCCAAATCCCCCCCAAATCCCCTAAAAACACATGAAAAATCCTCTACTGGACCCCCAAAAATCACCCCAAAATACCCCCTTGGAATGCCCAAAAAATACACTCAGGATGCCGCCAAATCCCCCCCCCCCGGGATCCCCAAAATGCCTTTTGGAACTCCCAACCCTCCCTGGAGCCCAAAACCCCATTAAGAACCCCCCAAATCCACTCAGAACCCCCAAAATCTCCTTGGGAACACCCAAAATCCCCTTCAAGACCCCCAAAATTCCCCTCGTGACCCCCAAATCTCCCATGTGGGTACCCCAAATCTGCACTGGGTCTCTCAAAAACACATAGTCGACACCCAAAATTGCTCTGGAACCACCCCAAAACGCTTTGGGACTCCCACACCACCTCCCCGGGACTCCCAACTGCCTCCGACCCCAAAAATCCACTCAGAACCCCCAAAATCCACCTCGAGACGCCCCATCTCCCCCTGGGATCCTCCAATATCCCACAGGGGTACTCCCCAAACCTCCTCTGGACCCCCCGCACTCAGACCCCCAGAAATCTCCTTCGAACCCCTCAAAAATGCTTTGGGAACCCCAAATTCCCGCCTGGCACCCTCAAACCTCCCCGGGCTCCTCTGCCCGAACCGACCAGGGTGGCATTGCCCTTTTAAGCGAGGTGATGGTGGGCACACCTAATGGCGTTCTTAAAGCGGCGATGGCATCGGGAAGCACAAAACAAAGCGCGGGGAGGAGCCCTTTAAAGGGGGTTTGGAACCGCTCTAAAGGGTTAAAATCCTCTTAGAAAGGGCGTTTAGGGGTAGGGAATCCCTTAATAGGAGCTGGAAGTTCTGAGACTCCCCAAACCTCTGTGATGGGAGAGAAATCCTCCTTAAAAGGGACTTGGAGTGGGGGAATTCCCAAAAATTTTGAAGAGGAGCAAAACCCTTAAAAATCCTTTGGAAACTCTAAAAAAACTTGCTTAAAAATTCTTTTGAAGCCCTTTAATAACCCTTTTAAAAACCCTTTAAAAGAACTTTAAAAAAATCTTTAAAACCCTTAAAAACCTCTTTTAAAATTTTCTAAAAACCCTTAAAAACTCTTAAAAAACAAAGAAAGTTTTGTAATGGATGGAGCCCCCCTAAACCCTTCTTAAAAGTGTCAATGTCCAATCTTTAAAGGGGCTTGGGCTGGTGGGGACCCCCAAAATCCCATCAGGGTGGTCAAGACCTTCACCCTCCAAAGGGGTTTTTGGTGGTGGGGACCCTTTTAAGAGGGGTAAGAGCCTCCCCAGAAAAAGGCTGGGGGGGGGGGGGGGGGGGGGCCCCCAAGCCCCCTCCAAGAGGATGAGGCCCCTTAAAAGGGCACTGCTCTGGTGGTGCTCACCCTGACAAGCAACCAGCCTCTTAAAAAGGAAATGCCACACCTACACCCTTTAAAGGGGCTGTGCCCATTTTGGGGGTCCAAGGGGTGGTTGGGGGGGTTCCCAGGTGATCCCTGCCCCACCCCCTTCACAGGTGAAGATCCAGGGGCAGAACAAGGAGATGCTGGCCGCTGCCTGCCAGATGTTCCTGGGCAAGTCGGAGAGTGAGATCGGTCAGATCGCCCTGGAGACACTGGAGGGCCACCAGCGTGCCATCATGGCCCACATGACCGTGGAGGTGGGGCTGGGGGGAGCCACGCCCACCTTGGGAAAGCCATGCCCTTCCTAGGATGGCTACACCCACTTGGGATTAAACCAAACACCCCCAAACGAGATGGGATGTGGCCCCTTTAGGAAGTGCCAGATCTGCTTGGAAGGCCCATTGGCCCAGAAGCCATGCCCCCAAGGTGGCCACACCCACCTGGATTGACACAGCCCCCCAGGGACTGGTCACCACCCCCCCTTTGGATGGGATGTGGCCCGTTTAAGAGACCCCTCCCCCCTTTCACCCCTGAGCCCCGCTCCTTGAAAAGCCCCATCCCTGGATGCACTGGTGAAGCCACGCCCCCTAAGGTGCCACTCTTATGCTAAAGCTGCACCCACAGCACAAGATCCTCCTTTCCCTCCCCCACACCCTCTAAAGCCATGCCCACCCCTGCCATGAGCCCCGTCTCCCTTCTTGACCCCACCTCAGTATAAGTCCGGCCCCTGGCTGAAAGCCACACCCACCCAATTCCACTCTATGCCTCAAGCCACACCTCTGAGGTCAAGCCACACCCCCTGACTGAATCATGACCCTATATCTCAGCTTAGGCCACGCTCATCTGGCTCCACCCAGTACAAACCACACCTCTTAGACTGCAGCCACCTGGCCACACCCCCTGCTTAAGCCACACCCCATTTTGGGTCAAGCCACACCCCCTAACCTGAGCCACCCTGATTTCACCATGGGGTCAAGCCATGCCTACCTGGCTCCACCCATTGGTTTAAGCCATGCCCCTTTGGTTTGGCCATACCCACCTAGCCACACCCACTCTGAAACCACACCCATTTGGATCAAACCATGCCTACCTGGTTCTACCCACTTTCCACAGCCACACCCACTCAGGTCAAGCCACACCCCTAGAACTAAGCCACACCCACCTGACACAACCTCTTGGCTCAAGCCATGCCCCCTAGCTAAGCCACGCCCACCAGCCCTTTCTCAGCTAAGCCCTGCTTTCTTTTGGTCTTGCCCCACTAAGCCCCACCCAACTAAGCCCTGCCAAATTTAAACCCCACCCCTCAGGCTCCACTCTGTTAAGCCCTGCCCCTTTGAGCCATGCCCAATTTAAGCTCCACTCCCTGGGGCCGCCCACTAAGCCCCACCCCTGGCCCCACCAGGAGATCTACAAGGACCGGCAGAAGTTCTCGGATCAGGTTTTCCGTGTGGCCTCATCCGACCTGGTGAACATGGGCATCTCCGTGGTCAGCTACACGCTCAAGGATGTGCATGACGAGCAGGTGGCACACCTGGGACACCTGGGGACAACTGGGGACATCTGGGGGGCCTGAGACCCTGGGACACATCTGGGGGGGATGGGGTGACACAGATGTGACACAGGTGACACAGGTGTGACGCAAGTGTCGAGGTGACAGGTGTGGCAGATGTGACACGGGTGACAGGTGTGATATGGGTGACACAGGTATGACACGTGACACAGGTGTGACACAGGTGATAGGGAGGTGACACAGGTGACAGAGGTGTGGCACAGGTGTGACACAGGTGTCCCCGTGCAGGATTACCTACACTCTCTCGGGAAGGGCCGCACGGCGCAGGTGCAGCGTGACGCCCGCATGGGAGAGGCCGAGGCCAAACGCGACGCTGGGATCCGTGTAAGTGACACTGGGGACACTTGGGGACACCCGGGGACAGCTGGGACAGCTGGGGACACCTGGGGCATCTTCCTGTGTAATCACATCCAGTATTCCCAGCGCTCTCCTAGTGCCCTCTGAGTCCTATCCCAGTCCATCTCAGTGCCCCCAGTACTCCCATTCCTCAAATTTCCTCTGCACCCCCAGTGCTCCCAGTACCACCAGTAACCCATTCCCCAGTCCATCCCAGACTTTCCCAGTCCCTCCCAGTGCTCCCAGTACTCTCTCAGTACCTCACTAATCCCACACCAGCACCTCCCAGTCCTTTTCCAGCCCATCCCAGACCCTCCCAGTGCTCCCAGTACCCCATCCTCCAGTGCTCCTAATGCTCCCAGTAACCCCCGTGTCTCCACAGGAGGCGCGGGCGCGGCAGGAGCAGGTGTCAGCGCAGCTGCTCAGCGAGGAGGCCACGGCGCGGGCCCAGCGCGACTTCCAGGTGGCCCAGGCCGAGTGCGATGGAGCTGTCAGCGCCCGCAGGGCCACAGCTGAGCTGGCCTTCCAGCTGCAGGTGAGAAACACCTGGGACAGGTAATGACACAGCTGGGACAGGTAGCACAGCTGGGGGGGCTGGAATGGGGCTGGGAGCTCACCTGGAGCACTTGGCACTGCCCCAGAACACCTGGGAACCCCAAATCCTGGAGTTTCCCTCAAATTTGGGTCTCTTGAGTCAACTGAGAAACCACCAGCCACCTGAGCTCCCCCTGGAAACACCTAGGCCCCTGCCTGGTGTCACCTGTCCCTGGTGTCAGCTGTCTCCTCTGTCCCTCCCCAATGGATTTGTCACCTGTCCCTGGTGTCCCCTGTTCCCTTCATCCCTCCCTGATGGATTTGTCACCTGTCCCACTGTCCCCGTGTCCCTCCCTGATGGATTTGTCACCTGGCCGATGTCCCTGGCAGGCGGCGCGCTCGCAGCAGGCAATCGCGGCACAGCGGGGCGAGGTGGCGCTGGTGGAGCGAGCGCAGCAGGCACAGCTGCAGGAGCAGGAGGTCGGGCGGCGCCGCCAGGAGCTCGAGGCCACCGTGCGCAAACCAGCTGAGGCCGAGCGCTACCGGCTGGAGCGGCTGGCCGAGGCGGAGAGGTGAGGCGCTGTCCCTTTAAGGGAGGCCACGTCCCTTGGGGGAGGAGCCATGCCCTCCTCGGGTGTGGTGGAGTTTTGGGGGTACCACCCACTGCCCTTTTAAGAGAGGTGTTGCCCTTTTAAGGAGATGCCACACCCTCACTGATGCCACCCCGCCCCTTAAGGTGAGTGACACTCTCACCCTGGTGGGTCCAACCACCTTGGGTAGAGCTGTGGCCCTTTCAAGGGAAGCCACCGGCTTGAGAGAGAAGCCATGCCTTCTCCCAGTCAGCTACCATCCCACCTCGGTGGGCCCCACCAGCCTGTCGGTGGCCATTACCCTTTTAAGGGATATCCCATTTGGATTCTGTAATTGCCCTTCTAAGACCTATTGCCCCTTTTATGATAAGCCATGCCATCTTCAAATGAACCACACTCCCACCCTGTTGGGCCTACTCATATTACATTGTTGCCCCTTTAAAAGCGGCATTGCCCCTTTAAGAGCAGCCTTCCACCCACCTCCCCCTGGCACCCCCTACAGGACACAGATGCTGCTGCAGGCGGAGGCCGAGGCAGAGACCCTCAAGGTGAGTCTCCGGGGTCCCAGGTGGAATTTGGGGGGATCCCAGGTGGAATTTGTGGATCCAAATCTGTGGTTTTTTTGGGGTTCCCTAGGGGATTTTTAGCTCTCCCAGAATTTTGGGGGGTCCTGATCCCGTGTTTGGGACATTTCCATGTCTCCAGTCCTGTTTTTGGGGGTCCCAACCCCACTTCTGGGCTGTCCCAATTGGGATTTTGGGGGTTCCCAGTAGTGACGTTTTTGGGTTCCCAGGGGTTTTTGGGTTTCTCGTCATTCCTGGGATTTTGGTGTCCCTGATCCCATTTCTACTCTCCCTGCCGTGTTTTTGGCGGCCCAATCCCATTTTAGGGGTTCCAATCCCGGTTTTGGGGTTTGGTTCTTGATCCCATTTCTGGGAGTCTACATCAAATTTTTAGGGTCCCAATCCTGTTTTTGCGGTCCTGACCCTGTTTTTGGGTTCCTGATCCCATTTTTGGGTTCCCAATCCCATTTCGGGTGTCTCCAGTCCCATTTTTGGTGTCCCCAATCCCATCTGGGTGTCCCTTAGGTGACAGGCGCTGCCCGTGCCGATGCCGTGGCGCTCCGGGCCCGCGCCGAGGCGGCGGCAGCGGCGGCCAAGGCCGAGGCCTTCGGGCAGTTCCAGGACGCGGCCGTGGTGGAGATGGTGCTGCAGAGACTGCCCCAGGTGAGGACATGGGAACAGCGTGGGTACACCCTGGGGACCCTGGGGACATAGCAGGGACACCCTGGGGATGTTTCAGGGACATTAGGGAACACCTGGGGACATTTGGGGACACTTGCAGATGTTTTGGGGACACTTGGGGAACATGCTGGGGACACCTGGGGACATTTGAGGAAGCTGTGGGGACATTTTGGGGACATTTTGGGAACACTGCAGGGACACTTGGGGACATTTGGGGACACTTGGAGACACTTTGGGGATCTTTTGGGGATGGTTGGGGACGCACTGGGGATAGCTGGGGACACTTTTGGCCATGTTTTGGGGACACTTTAGGGACACTTGGGGACACTTTGGGGACATCTTGGGACACTGGGACAGTTGAGGATGCTTTGGGGATGTTTAGGGAACACTGCAGGGGCACTTGGGAACACTGAGGGGACACTTTGGGGACATTTGGAGACTTCTGGAGACACTTGGGGACACTTTGGGAATGTTTTGGGGACACCGGGAGACACTTTGAGGACACTTTAGGGACAACTGGGGACATGTTGGTGGGACCTGGGGACACAGCAGGGACACCAGAACACTCTGGGGATGTTTTGGGCACAATTTGGGGGCATTTGGGGACAGTTTGGGCATGTTTTGGGGACTTGTGTGGACATTTTGGGGATGGTGGCACTTTGAGAACACCTTGGGGACATTTCATGGACATTCAGGGTGGCACTTGTGATGGCACCCTGGGGACATTTTGGGGACATGGGGAGAGCGATGGCACTTTGGCAACACCAGAGACACTTTGGGGACAATTTGGGGGCACTTTGGGGACACTTTGGGGATGGTAGAACCTTGAGAGCACTTTGGGGACATTGTGGGGATTGTTGGGGTCTTTGAGGGGGAAATTGGAGGCACTGAAGGAATTTGGGGGGAATTTGGGAAAATTGGGGGGATCTTAAGGGCGATTTGGGGTCCCTGAGAGCTCCCCAAAATTTGGGGGTCCCTGGAGGGATTTGGGGGATTTTGGGGTCCCTGGTGGGGAAAGGGGGGGGGATTTGGGGTCACTAAAAGGGGACTTTGGGGATTTGGGAGATTTTGGGGGGTATTTGGGGGGTCCCTGGGGGGGGTTGGGTTTTCTAAGAGGGGGTTTGGGGTTGCTGTGAGGGGAATTTGGAGCATTTTGGGGTCTTTAGGGGGAAACTGAGGGGGACCCAAAATTTGGGAGGGATTTGGGGTCGTTTTAAGGGGGTTTGAGATCTGCAAGGAAGGGTCCCCAAAATTCGAGGGTACCTGGAGGGATTTTGGGGGGGGTCTGGAATTCCAGAATTCTGGGATGAAATCTGAAAATCTTGCTGGAAAATCCGAGAATTTTGGGAAAAAAACCCTCAAATTTGGGGCTGAAAGCTGGGAATTGGGGCTGGAATTGGGGGATTTGGGGCATAAATTGGAAATTTTGGAGAAAAATCTGAAAATTTGGGTTTGAAATGGGAGAATTTCAGAAAAAACATGAATTTGGGGCTGAAACCTGGGATTTGAGGCTGGAATTTTGAGTTGAAATTTTGAATTTTGGAGGAAAATCTGGACATTTTGGTATGAAGCTTGGGACATTTTGGGGAAAACCTCACTTGGGGCTAAAACCCAGGAATTTGGTTGGGAATTTGGGGCTGGAATTTCAGAATTGGGGCTGGAATTTGGGAATTCTGGAAAAAAAATTGAAATTTTGGGTTTGAAATCAGCAAATTTTGGGAAAACCTTTAAACTTGCGCCTAAAACCTGGGAATCTGGGGCTGGAATTTGCAGTTGGAATTTGGGAATTGGGAATTTGGGCTGAGCCAGGGTCCTGGGGATGCAGGTGGCCGAGGCAGTGGCACAGCCGCTGCTGGGGACACGCCGTGTGACGCTCGTGGGCAGCTCCGGGGATGTTGGCGTGGCCAAAATTCCCTCGGAAATCCTGGATTTGGTGACACGGCTGCCGGAGGCCGTGGGAGCCCTGGCCAGGGGCTCCCAGGTGAGTCTGGGGGATTTGGGGGGCTCCAAGGGGGGATTTGGGAGGTCTCCGATGAGGTTAGGGGATGCTCATATGGATTTTGGGGTAAATTTGGGGGCTTTGGGGGATCCCAGGTGGAATTTGGGGGGTCCCAGGTGGATTTGGGGTGAATTTGGGGGATTCTGGGGGGTCCTGGGTGGGGTTTGGGGGTCCCAGGTGAGTCTGAGGGGAATCCCGGGAGCATTTTGGGGTCCCAGGTGCGATTTTGGGGACATTTGGTGTCCCCTGGGGGGAGGTGACACCTCCAGGTCCCCCCTGACA
>VZUI01017830.1:11240-48189 GCA_013401135.1 Cettia cetti
CCCCCCCCCCCCCCCACCCCGTGTCTCCTCAGGTGACCCCAACAGAGCCCGAGGGCGGTGCCACCGAAATGTCCCGGAATGTCCCCAAGGTATCCCCGAGCACCACCTCCCAGTGACATCAGAGTCCCCAAAGTGTCCCCAAGTGCCAGCACCCCCCCAGCGCCACTGGGACCCCACTGTGTCCCCAAAGTGCCACCCAAGTGCCAGTAGTCCCCAATGTACCGCATGCCCCAAAGGTGCCACTGGCTCTGAGGTCCCTTTGTCCCCAAAGTGCCACCACTGCAGTGCCAGTGTGTCCCCAAAGTGGCACCCCCAAATGCCATTGTGTCCCCATAGTGTCTCTGCAGTGTCACTGTCCTCAAGGTGCCACCACCCCTTGGCAGCGTCCCCAAAGTACCACCCCCAAATGTCACTGTGTTCTCAACATGTCCCCAGTTGTCCCCAAAGTGTCACCTCTGCAGTGTCACCCTGTCCCTGAAGTGTCCCCAAGGTGCTACCACCCTGTCCATAAAGTGCCACCACAGCAGTGCCATTGTGTCAATAAAGTGTCCCCGAAGTGCCACCACCCTGCTGTCACTGTGTCCCCAAAATGTCCCCATGGTACCACCACCCTCAGTCCCACCCTGACCCCGAAGCGCCACCACCCCCAATGTCACCCTGTCAATAAAGTGTCCCCAAGGTGCCACCACAGCAGTGTCCCTGTGTCCTTTAAGTGCCACCACCACCCCCATGGTCATGTCCCAACTGTGTCCCTAAGGTGCCACCACCCCCCAGTGTCACCTGTTCCCAAAGTATCCTCTAAGTGCCACCCCTGAATGTCATCATGTCCAGAACGTGCCACTTCCCCTGGTGTCCCCATGTTCCCAAAGTGCTGCCACCCCAGAGTGTCCCCATGCCCTTTAAGTGCCACCTTGTCCCCAAAGAATCCCCAAGGTGCCGCCCCAGAGTCCCAAGTGTCCCCAACCAAAGCCATCACCAGAGCCACCAAGATGGGGGTTGGAGACCCCAAAGGGACACAGAGACACCCTAGGGACATTGGGGACCCCCAGGTGACAATGGGGACCCTGAAGAGGGACAGAGGTGACAGGACCTTCAGGTGGGGCATGGGGACCCCCCAGGTGATATTGGGGATCCTCCAGGTGAAACCCAGGTGTCACTGGGGAACCCAAAGTGACACAGGGACCCCAAAAGGGGACATCCCAGCTGACCCTGAGACCCCTCCCAGTGATCTTCAGGTGACATTGGGGACACACAGGTGATGCTGAAGTGACCCCAGAATGCTCCAGGTGACACAGGGATCCCCAAGTGGGACATGGGGACACCCAGGTGACAACGGGGACCCTCCATGTGACACCCAGGTGACCCCAGTGACCTTGGGGACCCCAGGTGACTGTGGAGGTGACCCAGGTGGTGACACAGGTGACACTGGTGGTGGCTTTTCCATCCCGAGTTTATTCCGGACCCGGGGGGTGACTTTTCAATATTAAAAACAAAAGAAATGGGAAAAAAATAAAACAACCAACAAAAACATCCAGAAACGGGAGAACGCGACCGGGAACGGCCACAGAAGCCGGAGAAATGGAGGAAAAAGGGGGAAAACGGACAGAAAATGGGAAAAAAACTGACAAAAAGTGGGGGGAAATGGACGAAAATTAAAGAATATGAATCCAAAATTAAAAATGGCAAGAAAATGAGCAAGCAAAAATTGGGAAAAATGAACCAAAACTGGGAGAAAGGAACTAAAAGTTGTGGAAAAGGAATAAAGTTGGGCTGAGAGCGACCAAAAATGGGTGGGGAGGGAAATGAAAAAATGGGGAAAAATGACCAAAAATGGGAGAAACAGCAAAAATGAGGGAGAATGGGTGAAAATGAGGAGATACCAAAATGGTGGGAAAAATGAACCAAAAATGGAGAAAATTACAAAAAAAAAGTGGAAGGGAAACAAAATGGGAAAAACGGATGAAAATGGGAGAAAATGAACAAAAATTGGGAAAAATGGCCAAAAAAATGGGAAAATGACCCAAAATTGGGGAAATGGAGGTGGAGGGGTGCAGGGGAAGGGACAAGAGGCCAAGGTGGCAGCAGGGCAGGAGTGGAGGGGACAATGATGATGATAAAGGTCAGGGCTCTTCCAGGATGAGGCTGAAGGTCAACAACACTTTGAGGCTCTTCCATGATGAAGATGAAGGTCAGTGCCAACTGCCCAACCATGATGAAGGTCAAAGATGTTCTGAGGATGATGACCGTCCGGGGCTCACCAAGGACCATGATGATGGCCAAGAAGTCTTCCAGGATGAGAATGAAGGTCAGAAACTCTTGGAGGCTCCTCCATGATGATGAAGGTCAAGGGTTTTTCAAGGACCATGATGAAGGCCAAGGGCTCTTTGAAGCTCTTCCACGATGATGATGAAGGTCAAGGCGAACTGACCAGCCCCAATGAAGACCAAGGGCTGAGGATGATGAAGACTGAAGACTCTTCAAGGACCACGATGAAGCCAGGAGCTCCTGGAGGCTCTGTGAGGAGGAGGATGAAGGCAAAAAACCCTTGGAGGATGCCAATGAATCCTGGGGACTCTTTGAGGATGAAGGCTGGAGACTCCTTTACAACCATGAACCTTGGGCATTCTTCAACCATGACAGAAGTTGGGAACCCTGACCATGATCAAGACGGGAGACTCTTCAACAGTGATGAAGGCTGGGGGCTGTGAGCACAATGCTGAAGACTGGGGACTCTTCAAACATGACAATGATGAAAGTTGGGAACTCTTCTATGCCGATGAAGATCGGGAGCTCTTCAAGGATGAAAATGACAGAAATTTGAACTCTGACCATGATCAAGATTGGTGACTCTTCAATGATGACAAAGGTCAGTGATAATGTCGACTGGAAAGTCTTCAAAGATGCTGAAGACTGGGGACTGTGAGGACAACGCTGAAGGCTGGGGGCTCTTCCAGGATGATGATGATGAAGGTTGAGGACCATGAGGACAACACTGAAGGTCACGTGGGGACTCTGCTGCTGCCAATGACCAAGGCCAACGCTGACGATGATGAAGGACAATGACACCAAAGGCGCCGCCCACCAGTGGACGCCTCTCTGGGACAACACACCAGGAAGGGGAGGGGCTCTGCAGAAGCCCCTCAGGCCTCCTCTTCGGCCTCCTCGCCGAAATCCTCCTCCTCTTCGGCCGTGGCATCCTGGTACTGCTGGTACTCGGACACAAGGTCGTTCATGTTGCTCTCGGCCTCAGTGAACTCCATCTCGTCCATGCCCTCACCCGTGTACCAGTGCAGGAAGGCCTTGCGCCGGAACATAGCTGTGAACTGCTCCGAGATGCGCTTGAAGAGCTCCTGGATGGCAGTGCTGTTGCCGATGAAGGTGACGGCCATCTTGAGGCCACGCGGCGGGATGTCGCACACGGCTGTCTTCACATTGTTGGGGATCCACTCCACGAAGTAGGAGCTGTTCTTGTTCTGCACATTCAGCATCTGCTCGTCCACCTCCTTCATGGACATGCGCCCACGGAAGACGGCGGCCACAGTGAGGTAGCGGCCATGCCGGGGGTCGCAGGCAGCCATCATGTTCTTGGCATCAAACACCTGCTGGGTCAGCTCGGGCACGGTGAGGGCACGGTACTGCTGGCTGCCACGGCTGGTCAGCGGCGCGAAGCCAGGCATGAAGAAGTGCAGCCTTGGGAAGGGCACCATGTTGACGGCCAGCTTGCGCAGGTCGGCGTTGAGCTGTCCTGGGAAGCGCAGGCAGGTGGTGACGCCGCTCATGGTGGCCGATACCAGGTGGTTGAGGTCGCCGTAGGTGGGAGTGGTCAGCTTGAGGGTGCGGAAGCAGATGTCGTAGAGTGCCTCGTTGTCGATGCAGTAGGTCTCGTCCGTGTTCTCCACCAGCTGGTGCACCGACAGCGTGGCGTTGTAGGGCTCCACCACCGTGTCCGACACCTTGGGCGACGGCACCACGCTGAAGGTGTTCATGATGCGGTCGGGGTACTCCTCGCGGATCTTGGAGATGAGCAGCGTGCCCATGCCCGAGCCGGTGCCGCCACCCAGCGAGTGGGTCAGCTGGAAGCCCTGCAGGCAGTCGCAGCTCTCGGCCTCTTTGCGCACCACGTCCAGCACCGAGTCCACCAGCTCCGCGCCCTCCGTGTAGTGACCTTTGGCCCAGTTGTTGCCAGCACCGCTCTGGCCTGGAAAAGGGGCGGAAAAGTTGGGTTGGGACCTTCAAAGCACCTTTGAGAACCTTCAAACCACTTTGTGGAGCTTCAAAATCACCTTTGAGAACCTTGGAAACCACCCCTGAGAATTTGGGGACCCTCAAACCACTTCTGAAGACCCTCAAAACCATGTTCAGGACCTTAGAGACCTTCAAACCACCACTGAAGAGCCTCAACCCAACCTAGAGAACCTCTAGGGACCTTCAAATCACTTTTGGGACCTCTGACCGTCCCCCCAGTTCAGCCCCTCTGTGTAGTGATCTTTGGCCCAGCTGTTGCCAGTGCTGCTCTGGCCTGGAAAAGGGGTGGAAAAGTTGGGCTGGGGTCCTCAAAGGCACCTTTAGGGACCTTCAAAGGCACCTTTAAGTTTAAAGGATTGAGGATTTCAAAAACCTCAAAACCACTTTGGGGATCCTCAAAATCACCTCTGAGGACTTCTGAACCAGCCCTGAGGATCTTTGGAACTCTCAAACCACTTCTAGAGACCTTCAGAGCACCTCTGGGGACCTTCAAATGACCTCTGGAGATCCTCAAACCACTTCTGAGAACCTTGGGAAGCTTCAAATCAGCCTCAATCCAACCGTGAGGACCCTCAAACATCCCTGAAGACCCTCAAACTGATGTTCAGGACCTTGGAGACCCTCAAAGGACCTTTGGAGAGCCTCAATGAAACCTTGAGAACTTTTAGGGATCTTCAAATCACCTTTGGGACCTGTGACCCACCCCCCAGCTCAGCACCCTTCATGTGGTGACCCTTTGTCTGGTCATTGCCAGCACTGCTTTGGCCTGGGAAAGGGATGGAAGGGTTGGGTTGGGGTCTTGGGGACTTCAAACCACCTTTGGGAACCTTAAATCACCATTGGGAATCTTGAACTTGTCTTTGGGGACCTTCAAAGCACTTTTGGAGACCCTCAACCCAACCATGATGGCCTTGGGGACCTATAAGCCACCTTTGCAGACCTTGAGAACCTCTTTACCCCTGCTCTGAGGACCTTCAAACCACATTGGGAACCCTTTAACCCAACCTTGAACACTCTGGAGATCTCAAAGTCATCTTTCGGGATCTTGAGCCCAATCCTCGGCACCTTCAAATCTCCTTTGGGGACCTTTAAACTATCTTTGGGGACCTCAAGAATCTCAAAACCACCTTAGGGAGCCTTAAAATCACCTCTGAAGACCTTGGGGACCCTCAAACCACTTTTGGAGAACCTCAGAGGACCTCTGGGGACCTGCAGAGCAGCTCTGGGGACCCTCAAACCCCCTCTGGAGATCTTTGAATCACTTTGGAGATCCTTGGGAAGCTTCAAATCTGCCTTGGAGAGCATCAACCCAGCCGTGGAGACCCTCCAACACCCCTGAAGAGCTTTAAACCAATGTTCAGGACCTTAGAGACCCTCAAACCACCTCTGCAGAGCTTTAACCCAACCCTGAGAACCTTTTGGGACCTTTTAAGTACCTTTGAGAACCTTTAAGCCACCTTAAAGGGACCTTCAAAGCACCTTGGAGAGCCTCAAAGTCACCTCTGAGGACTTCTGAATCAGCCCTGATAATCTTAAGAGACTCTCAAACCACTTCTGGAAGCCCTCAGAGACCCTTTGAGACCATCAAAGCATGTTTGGGATTCTCCAAACCACCTCTGGGGATCCTAAACCCTTAGGGACCTAAACCTCAATGACCTTGGGAACCCTTGAGCCACGCCTGGGGACAATGAGCACCTCCAGCCCCATGTGGAGAACATTCCAGGCATCTTTGACGCACCTTTGGGACCCCTGACCCTGCCCCTCCCAGCTCAGCCCCTCTGTGTGGGCTGGGGTCTCTGGGGACCTTCAAACCAGCTCTGAGGTCCTTGGTGACCCTCGAAACATCTCTGGGGACCTCAAAGAACTTTTGGTCACCTTTGGGGACCTTCAGGTTAATGCTGAAGACCTCGGGGACCCCTCAGACCATCCCTGGGGACCTTTAAAGTGTTTCTGAGGAGCCTGGGCAACTCTGATCCACCTTGGGGACCTTCCTGCTACCCTTGGGGACCTCAGGGACCTTCGATCCCACACAGGAGATCTTTAACTTCACCTTGGGGACACTTGGGGACTCACAACCCCATCTTTAGGGACCTTGGGGACCTTCAGCCCTACCTTGGGGACACCTGGGGATCTTCAAATACCCATTAGTGGGGCCCTTGGGGACTTTTGTGCCACCCTTGGGTCCTCCAACCCTATCTTGGGGACACCTGAGGACCCTCAACTCCCTCCTAGGCATTTTCATCTCTAACCTGAGAATACCCAAGAACCTTCAACCCCACCTTGGGAAAATCTGGAGACCCCTAACCCCCTCTTTGGGACCTTCACCTTTGAGAACACTTGAGGACCTTCACCCCACTTTGGAGACCTATTTTTGGGGACACCTGAGGGCCCTCAAACTCACCTTGACAGGACACCTGGGAACCCTGATCTCCCCTTTGGGGCCCTGCCACCATCTGAGGCCACGACCTGCTGTCCCAGATGTGCCCCCAGGTGTCCCAAATGTCCCTGAGTGTCCTAAATATGTCCCCAAGTGTCCCTGATGTCCCTCACCAAGTCCCCAGGTCCCAAATACCTCGAGATATCCCCAGTGTCCCTCAGGAACCCCCAGGTGTGTCCCAAATACCCCCAGGTGTCCCTGATGTCCCCAGGTATGTCCCAATGCTCTCAGATGTGTCCCAGATGTCCCCAAGAGCCCCCAGGTGTGTCCCAGCTGACCCCAGGACCACCAGGTGTGTGTCAATCTCCCGAGGTGTCCCAAATGTTCCTCAAGTGTATCCCAATGCCCTTAGATATCCCCAGGTGTGGCCCCAGCTGTGTCACTCACCAAAGACGAAGTTGTCCGGCCGGAAGATCTGCCCGAAGGGGCCAGAGCGCACCGAGTCCATCGTGCCAGGCTCCAGATCCACCAGGATGGCCCTGGGCACATACTTACCCCCTGGGGACACAGGGAATGTCACCAAAAATGGGAAAAATCACCCCAAAGCCACCCAGAGTCACCCCAAAAACACCAGGGTGACCCTATGCACAGAATTAGCTCCTGGGGAGTGACCAAAAAATGGAAAAGTCAACCCAAGAACGGGAAAATTCACCCTCAAAACCATCCAGAATCACCCCAAAACCACCAGAATTGCCCTGGGCAGAGACTTATCCCCCTGGGGAGGGACCAAAAATGGGAAAATTCACCCCTAAACCACCCAGAATTAACCCCAAACCACCAAAATTCACCCCAAAGCCACCAGGATGGCTCTGGACACAGATTTACTTTTGGGGACATCAGCAAAAACCAGATTAGCAACCCCCAAACTACCTAGAATTACCCTAAAAACACCCAAAATTGCACCAAAACCACCTGGAATTCCCCCCAAAACACCAGGAATTACATCAAAACCACCAAAAATCACTAGAATTATCCCTAAAACATCTGGAAATGTCCCTAAAAAACCTGGCATCACCCCAAAAATACCCCAAAGCCACCTGGAATTGCCCCCAAAACACTCAAGAGTGAACCCAGAAATACCAAAAATCACCCCAGAAAAAACCAAGATCATCCCCAAAATGTCCCAAACCACCCCAAATCATTCTATAGATACCAAAAATGCCCTGGAACACCTGAAATGACACCAAAACCCAACCCAAAACCAGCCCCAAACCACCTGGAATTACCCCATAACACCCCAAACTACCCCAGAAATATCTGGAATCATCCCAGAACCACCCAAAATCCACTTAAAACCATCCCAAAATCAACCCTAAACCACCCCAAATTGAAGCCCAAACACCTCAAATTTCTCTAAAATATTTCAAATCATGCCATAATTATCCAAAATCTCTTCAAACCTCCTTCAAACCAACCCTAAAATATTCAAAATCACTCCAAATTAACCAAAATTGCCCCAGAACATCCAAAATCACCTGAAAATGACCGAAAAACAACCAAGATCCCCCAAAACTCGAACCCCAAAGCACCCACAAAATCATCAAATTCACCCGAAAACCACCCCATATCAATCTAAAATATCCAAAATCACCCCAAAATGCCCCAAAACCACCTCATATCAACCTAAAACATCTAAAACTACCCCAAAAGTACTCAAATAACCCCCCAAATACCCCCGACCCCCTCAAAAATCATCCCTGTCACTCCAAAATGCCAAGATTCACCCCAGAACAGCCCAAATAACCTGAAACATCCCAAACTGCCTCAAAACCTCCCAAATTCAACCCCCAAACCTCCCAGTCCCCACCCCAAACCCCCAATATCACCCCAAACCCTCAAAATAATCCCAAAATTCTTTAAGTTTGCCCCAAAAGTGCCTAGAATGGAACAAAGGGACAGAGGGCAGGTGACACTGGGGGGGGGGTCACAAGGGACAGGTGACACCAGGCAGGGATGATGGACAAGTGACACTGAAAGGTCACAGGGTTGGGGTGACAAAGGACAAGTGACACTGGGGGGGGTCCCAAGGGACAGGGTGACAATGGGGGTGACAAAGGACAGGTAACACTGAGAGAGAACAATGAACAAGTGTCACAAGAGGTGACAGGATGGGGTGACAACTGGGGGGGAGTCACAGGGTGGGGGTCACAATGGACAGGTGAGACCAGGGGCAGTCACAGGTGACAGGATGACACAGAAGATGACAGTGAAGAGGGTGACACTGGGGGACGTGTCACAGGGTGGGGGTGACAACAAGCAGGTAATACTGAGGGGGGACAGGTGACACTGAAGGGGGACAGGACAAGGTGACACCAGAAGAGTCAAAGGATAAGGGGTGACAAGGTGACACTGGGGGGTGACAAAATTAAAGGTAACAAGTCAGAAAGTGACACCAGGAGGGTCACAGGCTTGGGAGTGACAATGGACAAGGTGACACAGGGAGGTGACAGGACTGACACCAAGAGGGTCACAAGGTGACAAAGGAAGTGGCAATGGACAGGGCGACACCAGGAGGTTCCCAGTGTAGAAGTGACACTGAGAAATGACAACAGACAAGGTGACACTGAGGGGTGGCACTCCAGGACACAGCAAATGAGGTGACACAGGTCAGGGACAGGGACAAGGTGACATGGAGGTGACAAAGTGATAATGGACAGGAATGTGACACCGGGAGGGTGACACCAATTGGTTGACACTGGAGACAGGATAACACCAATGAGGTGACAATGGGGAAGATAAGGTGACTGGGGAGGTGACAAAGCAGGTAGTGACACTGTGAGAGAGACAAGGTGACAAAATAACTGCAGGGGGAAGGTGACAAACAAAGCAAGATGACACTGAGAGCATGACAAAAGCCACCAAGTGCCACTCAGCACCTCCCAGCTGCCACTGCAGCAACACAATGGTGTGGGGGGAAGGGCAGAGGAGTGCTGGACAGGGTGACACCTGTCCCTAAGTGCTACCAGCTGTCCCCAAGTGTCCCCACCTGTGGCCTCGTTGTAGTAGACGCTGATGCGGTCCAGCTGCAGGTCACTGTCCCCGTGGTAGGTGCCCGTGGGGTCGATGCCATGCTCATCACTGATCACCTCCCAGAACTGTGGGGACTTGGGGACAGTTTGGGGACAGCCCAGGAGAGGGGTTGGGGCAGAAAACCGGGGATTTGGGGAAAAAAACCCAGGGGTTTTGGGAGAAAAAATGGGATTTTAGATGTTTTGGGGGAGTGGTCTGGGGTAAAATGGGAGGGGCTTTGTGGAGGGGTGTGGCCACACACTGCTTGACTTGGGGAAAAAATTGGGATTTCAGGGGTAGAAATGGGGGGTTGAAGAAGTGGTCTGGGGTAAAAAGGGGTAGGGCTGGGTAAAGGGGCGGGTCAGGTGGGCCACACCCACCTTAGACTTCATTTTGAGGGCAAGAACGATTTGAGGAAAAAGAATGGGGATTTTAGGTAGGAAATGGAATTTTGGGGTGAGGAATGGGGGTTTGGGCTTAAAAGGGTTAAGGGTAGAAGGACAGGTGGGATCAGCTGGGCCACGCCCATCCCAGACCCCTTTGTTTAGGGAAAAATGAGAACTTTGGACCAAAAAAAAAAAGGAGACTTTAGAGTCAGAAATGGGGGGTTGGAGGGTTTGAGGTAGGTTGGGGGCGTGGCCACAGGTTACAGGAGATGGGGCTTAATGAGATGTGGGGCAGGTGGGCCACGCCCACTTTACTTCACCTGGAACTTAATTTTGGGGAAGAAAAAGAGGATTTGAGGCAAAAAAAATTTACGAATTTTAAAGTAGAAAATCGGAATTTTAAGGTAGGAAATGGCAGTTAAGGCGCACCAAAACACCAGGATTTTAAGATAAAAAGTTGAAATTTTAAAGAAAATGGGGGCATCATCTGGGCTAAAGAGGTGGAGTCTGTAGAGGAGTGGGGCCACGCCCACTTTGCTACACCTGGGATTCATTCTAGAGACAAAAGAGGGGATTTGGGGACCTTACTGGAAAAATGAGATGCTAGTCTGGCTCAGCTTACCACCCTTAAGCTGCCTTTTTTGCAGAAAAAACTAAGGATTTGAGGGATTTAAAGGAATTCGGGGACATGGCCAAGTGAAGCGTGGGGTCCACAGGATTTCACCCACACCAAGGACCAATTTTGGGTTGAAAAATGGGGATCTGGGGGATTTAAAGTAAATTTATGGTGTGGCCAGGTCCTAAAAGGGTGGGGCTACAGCCCACAGCCACTCTACCACCCTTTTTTTTGGAGTGAAAAAGGAGATTTGGGGGGATTTTTGTGGTTTAGGGGTGCAGCTTTGTGAGGGAGGGGGCAAGGCCAGGGCAGTGCGGCCCTGCCCCCTAAAAAGGGCGGGAACACGGGAAAATGGCGGCAAATCGGTAAAATTCAAATCAACCCCTCCAAAATCAGCTTTTTTCTACCCAAAATTGGTGCTTTACTAACCCAAAATCAGGGTTTTTACAGCTTTGGATCTGAAGGTGAGATCCCACAAATGTTGGGGTTTGGGGTTAAAATGGGCCTGGGGAAGGGGAGGAGGGAGCACAGCCTGAGGGGAAAATGAGTGAAAAAAGGCAGTTTGGGCGCTGTGGAAGGAGGAATGGGGTTAAAACAACAATTGGGGTTAAAACCCAGTAATTTTGGGATTGGCAATATAAAAAAAGGGGTAAAAATGATGATTTTAGATTAAAACAGTGGTTTGGGATTATGAGGAAAAATGTGTTTATTAAACTACAATTTTGGGTCTGAGAAGAAAAACAGGATTAAAAATATTAATTTTGGAGCTGAGAGAAAAAAGGGGATTAAACCCCAGCAATTTGATGTAATAAAATAAATAAATGAGCTTAAAAACGCCGATTTTGGAGCTGAGGAAAAGAATTGGTTAAAATCTGGTGTTTAGGGGGTTGTAGGCAAAAATGGGTTAAAAATAGAGATTTGGGGCTAATGAGAGAAAAGGGTTAAAAATGGGGAATGTAGGAACAAAATGGCTTCAAAATGTTAATTTGAGATTTTAAAAATTGATATTTTGGGCAAATGAGGAAAAAAGTGAGTTTAAAAAGACCAATTTGGAATAAAATCAGCATTTTTTGGCAACAAATCTGCATTTTGGAGCCTTAGAAAACAGTGGGTTAAAAACAACGATTTTTGAGGAAAAATGCGGGTTTGGGCAGCAACTGAAAACTTAGTGACAAAAAAATAGATTATAGGAAAAAAGGGTATTTAAGGGTAAAAACTGCAAGTATTGGAGTGAAAAATGCAGGTTGGGGGCAAAAATACCACTTTTGAGAGCAAATTTGACGTGCTAAATGTATTTTCTGTAGAATAAAAAAGCTCTTAGGGGCCTCGAAATTGTAATTTCAGTTCAAAACATGCTCCCCAGAGACAGATAGATAGATCCGATTTTAGAGTTAAAACTCCAATTTGAAGTATTTTGGAAGACAAAGATTCTGGTCTGGGGCAGAAAACGTTAATTTAGGGGGAGGAAATGCGGTCTAGAGACACAAAGAGGGTGATTTGGGGCTGAAAATGGCAATTTTTGGGCAAAAAAAAGTGACATTTAAATTAGAAAAAAATTAAATATGGGGTTCAAAGAGGCCATTCTGGGGGTGAAGTGAATATTCAGAGAAAAAAGAGGATTTTTGAAGCAGCAAAAATGACGCTCTGCTGCGAGAAATTTCAAATTCTGAGATCTAAAACAGGGCGGTTTGGGGCAAAAATACCCACTTTTTACTAAAAAAATTGAAAATGACATAAAAAATGTTAAATTTTGAGCAGAAGCGGTGATTTTGATGCGAAAAAAAGCAGATTGGGAAGGACAAAGCTGCGATTCCTCCCCCAACCTCCATTTTGGGGCTGGAAACCTCCATTTTGGGGTTGGGAACTCCCTCTGAGCTGCAAAAAAATCCAATTTAACCCAAACATTCTATTTTTAGAAAATAAATCCATCACCTTTTCTCCTCAAAGCCCCACGTTATGGGATAGAAATCTCAATTTTGAATGGAAAATGTTATTTTCCACAACAAAGATGCTAAGCTGGACCTCCGAAGCTCCATTTTGGAGCTGGAAAAAAAAATGTTTTGGAAGCAAAAAGCTGCGTTTTAGCAGCAAAAAACTCCCTCATCAATGGAAAAAAAAAAAGCTCATTTAAGTCCCAAATATTTACATTTTAAGAATGAAAATATCCTTTTTGGGGAAAACTATAATCCATTTTAAAGGTAAAACCTGCATTTTAGCAAACAAGTGATTGAAGGGAAGAAAAACTATTTTTGGGAGACGAATATTGTAGTTTAAAAATCAAAACCCCACATTTAAGGAATGAAAAAGAACTGGCTTTTGTCATACCTTGCGGTTTAAAACGAGTCAAACAAACTTTACTTTGCAGGTAAAAATCTCGTTTCGGAAAAAAAATAAATCGGTTTGACTCAAAAAAAGAAAACGCATCTTTTATTTTTGGGCTAAAAAACTTTATTGTGCATATTTAACCGTATTTAGGAGGATTAAATCCCCCGTTTTTGGATCTGACCCCTCCGGGCACCACGCCCCGTTTCCGAGTCAAAAATCTTCATTTTGGGGCACAAAATCTGCATTTCTGAGGTAAAACTGGACGGGTCTGCCTTGCAAATATGCGATTTTAGGGGCGAAAATACCCAATTTTGGGGTGAAAACAACAAGGGTCGTGTCTAAAAAAGCTGCATTTAAAATACTATGTTTTAAAAGGCACAAGTAAATCAGGTTTAAAGTTTCATTAGGAATAAATGATTGTAAAAAAATTAACTTTGGAGTTAAACCCTTTAATTTCGCGGCTCTTCGCCGCCATTTTGGCGCCTTCCCCGCCCATCCTCGGCTAGACCTCCCCACCCCCGATTTGGAGCTAAAACCGCCATTCGCGGCCAAATCTTTTAAATATTCCTTTAAATTAAGATAAAATCACTGTATTTTCTAAGAATACCCCAAACCCGGCGATTTTGGGGGCGAAACCGCCACCTTTCGCGGTCGCCGCCCTCAGCCGCCATTTCGTGGCCGCGTGTTGGGGGGGCGCGTTCGGCCAGTGAAAATTCCCATTGAACGACAAAATCTCCTCATTTTAATCCCAAATCCGCCAAATTCAGCACCGCCTCCTTCCCTCAGAGCTGCTTCTTCGGCGGGAAAACGCCGATTTGGGGGTAAAATCGCCCTGGTTTGGGTCACCCTTTGTCTTGGCGCGCAGGGAGTGGGGGAGCTCTTAAAGGGGCAACGCCGCCTTGACGGTAGATGGAGGTGGGCCCCGCCCCGCTCACCTTGGCGCCGATCTGGTTGCCGCATTGGCCTGCCTGGATGTGGACGATCTCCCTCATGGCGGCTGTGGAGTCTGAAGGTGGGGCTCTGGCCCACCCGGACGGCACTGAGGCGCTCGGAAAACGGAATAGAAAAAAGTAAAGAGGAGGCGCGGCCCCTTTAAGCGCGGAGCAAAGGCGCAACAGCGACGGCAGCGAAAATGGCGGCAACCGCGGCCCCGCTCGCGCTCATATAGGACAAAGCCGCGGCTCCCATTGGTCAGCGTCACCAGCTTTCCGCCCTCTCATTAGGTAATCGTGCCATCAATCCAAAGTTCCGGTCTTCTATTGGTTTAAACCCTGGTAAGTCACTCCCACCGACCCTGCAGAGCTCCCGGAGGACCGCCCCTCCCGGTCTCTGTGGTCTGGCAATGATTGACAGGCAGAGCAGCAAATGGAAATCGCCGATGGGCGTTGGAGCTCGGTGGGACTGGCCAATAGGAGCGCGTGGGGGTGGGGCCCGGCGGTAATGGCGCGGGAGGGGTGAGCGGGGGGGCTCGGCGCCGTTTTGGGGGTACCTGGGGGAATTTTGGGGGATTTGGGGCCCGGGGAGGTTCTGGGGTCTCCTGGAGGTATTTGGGGGTCACAGGGGGGTTGGAGCGGTACTTGGTGGGGGTTGGGGTCTCGGCGGGCAATTTTAGGGAATTCCTGTGGGAGATTGCGGGGGTTTCTGAGGGGGGTTGGAGGTTCCTGAGGAAAGTTTGGGGTCTCTGAGGGGAATTTGGGGCTTGGTTTGAGAATTTGGGGTTCCGGAGAGAAATTTGGGTGTTCCTGAGAGGGGTTGGGGGTCCCTGGGGGGATTTCGAGTCTTTTGGGTGCATTTTTGGGAAATCCTTGTAGGATTTGGGGTCGTTGGGGTGCAGCTTGGGCAGGTCTGGGGGTCACTGGGTTGGTTTTGAGTCTTTGGGGCAGACTGGGGGGTCCTGGGCAGGGTGTTTGGGGCCTCTGGGGTGGTTTGAGTCCTTTGAGGTCAGCTTGGGGGTGTCTGGGTGATTTTGGGGGCGTTCCTTACAGAATTTACGGGCATTTGGGAGGGTCTTGGAGCATTTTAGGGGGATTTGGGGGTAGGGGAGTGGGAGTTCTGAGTGAATCCCTGGGACAGTTCGGAGCTGTTTGGGGGTTCCTGGGGGGAGTTTGGGGTCCTTGTGGCAATTTGGGGGATTGTTGGGGTTCCTGTGGGGGGTTTGGGGGGTCTGTGGGGCATTTTTGGGGTCCTGGGGGGTCCCAAACTCCTGAACTCCCCCAACACCCCCTCCCCCTTCCAGCACCCTGGAGGATCCAGCTGTGCCCCCAGATGTTGGAGCCCCCCCAAAACACCTTCCCTGCCCCCAGAAGGCCCCAGATGTGATCAGTGAGGGGCCAGATCCAGATGTTGGGGACCCAGAAGCCCCCAAAGTGGCTCAAAACACCTTGGAGGCTCCAGATGTGGCAGCAGAAACCCTAAATCCAGAAGTTCTGTGGGCCAGAAATGGGCACCGGACACTGCTGGTGGACAGCGACACGGATGTGGAGGAGGAGGGGCCAAATCCAGATGTTAGTCCCCAAAAATGGCTTAAAATGACCCAAAATGTGCCCAAAACTCCGGATGTGGGCTATACAACCCGAAATACAGATGTTTCATGGCTTAAAAATGGGCATGGGACACTGGTGGTGGAGAGTGACACAGATATGGAGGAGGAGGCTGATCCAGATGTGGAGTCCCTGAAACGACTGACAATGACCCAAAACGTGCCGGAAACTCCAGATGTGGCAGCAAAGACCCCAAATCCAGATGTTTCAGGCCCAAAAATATGGCATGGGATGGAACTGGCAGACAGTGACACAGATGTGGAGCAGGATCCAGATGCGCAGCCCCCAAAAAGGCTCAGAGTGGCCCAAAACATACCTGGAATTCCAGCTGTGGAGGTGGAGAACCCAAATCCAGCTGTGGAGGCACTTAGAATAGGACATAGGACGCTGCTGGTGGAGAGCGACACAGATGAGGAGGGGGAGGAGGAGAGTCTAGATATGCAGCCTCAAAAACGGCTCAGAATGACCCAAAACGTGCCCAAAACTCCAGATGTGGCAGCAAAGGCCCCCAATCCAGATGTTTCAGGCCCCAAACTCCATCACCGTATGCTGCTGGGGGACAGTGACACAGATGTGGAAGATGAAGTGAACCCAGATGTGCAGCTCCCCAAAAGTCTTAGAGTGAGCCAAAGCGTGCCCAGAATTCCAGCTGTGGAAAGGCCCAAAATCAGGCATCGGACGCTGGTGGTGGACAGCGACACAGATGTGGAAGAAGATCCGGATGTGAAGCCCCCCAAAAGGCTTAAAAGGACCTGGAATGTGCCTAAAGCACCAGATGTGCAATTGGGGACAGCAAATCCAGACGTTTCTGGCCCCAAAATCAGGTGTCAGGTGCTGCTGGTGAACAGTGACACAGATGTGGAGGAGGATTCAGATGTGGAGCTCTCGAAACGGCTCAGAGTGACCCAGAATGTCCCAGAAACTCCAGATGTGGCTGCAGAGACTCCAAGTCCAGATGTTTCAGGCCCCGGAATCGAGTGCCGGATGTTCCTGGTGGATAGTGACACAGACGAGGAGGAGGTGGTCAATCCAGATGCTGAGCCAGTAAGAAAGCTCAGAATGACTCCAAATGTGTCTGAAAGTCCAGATGTGGGGCTGAAGACCCCAAATCCAGATGTTGGGAGGACCAAAAATGGGCGTCAGGCACTGCTGGAGGACAACAAAGATGTGGAGGAGGAGGTGAGTCCAGATTTTTGGTCCTCCAAAAGACTGAAAATGCCCCCAAACATGCCCAAAAGTCCAGATGTGCCCAGCCAGACCCCAAATCCACCTGTGGAGGGGTCACAGAGGGGTCACAAGGCGCTGCTGGAAGACAGCGACACAGATGTGGAGGAGGAGGCGAATCCAGATGTTGGATCCCTCAAAAGACCGGAAACAGCCCCAGACATGCCGGAAACTCCAGATGTGAGGCTAAAAACACTAAATCCAGATGTTTCAGGCACGAGAATTGGGTGTGGGACTCTGCTGGGGGACAGCAAGACAGATGTGGAGAAGGAGGAGGTACGCCCAGATGTTTGGCCCTCCAAAAGAAAAAAAATTACTCCAAACGTGCCTGAAGCTCCGGATGTGCCCAGACAGACCCCAAATCCAGATATGGAGGGGCCACAAAGGGGCCATGGGATGCTGCTGGTAGACTGTGACCCAGATGTGGAAGATGAGGCTGATCCAGATGTTTGGCCCTCAAAAAGGCAGAAAATGACTCCAAATGTGCCCGAAACCCCAGACGTGGGGCCAAACCTCCATAAACCAGATGTTGAGAGGCTCCAAGGGTCCCAAAACTTGGCCAAAATTCCAGATGTGGAGGGGGAAGAGGAAGGGTGGGATCCAGATGTGGCCACCCAGCTGTTCCTGCCCGCAATTCCAGATGTGGGGGAGGCCGAGGCAGATCCTGATGTTGGGAGCCCCAAACAACTCAAAACTACCCAGAACCCACCCAAAACTCCAGATGTGGAGGAGGAAGAGGAGTCAGATCCAGATGTGGCGACGCAGCTGTTCCTGCCCTCTCCAGATATTGGGAACCCAGAAAGCCCCAAAACAGCCCCAAAGGATCCCATTATTCCAGATGTGGAAGGACTGCCCTCCCTGGGTCCAGATGTGGCCACGCAGCTGTTCCTGCCTCGAGATCCAGATGTGGAGAACCACCCTAATCCAGGTGTTCTGGGCCCCAAACAGCCCCAAATGGCCCCAAACGAGCCCAGAATTCCAGATGTGAGGACTGTGACCCCAGATCCAGATGTGGAGGTGGAAGAAGACTTTGATGTGGCCACCCAGCTGTTCCTGCCTCCCAATCCAGATGTGGAGGGGGAACAACACTCAGATCCAGATGCTGGGTCCCCCCAAACACCCAAAACTCCCCTAAACAACCCCCAAATTTCAGATTTGGAGGCAGAGACCCCAAATCCTGATGTGGAGGGGCCTGGAGTGCCCTGCCCAGATCCAGATGTGGCCACACAGCTGTTCCTGCCCCCAAATCCAGATGTGGGGGAGGGTGAGGCAGATCCAGATGTTGGGTCCCTAAAACCACTCCAAACTCTCCCAAAACTCCCCGAAATTCCAGATATGAAGGCAGAAACCCCCAAGTCAGATGTGGAAGAGGCAGGGGTGCCCTGCCCAGATCCAGATGTGGCCACCCACCTGTTCCTGCCCCCCCATTCAGATGTGGAGGACCCAGAAAGCCTTGAAACAGCCCCAAATGAGCTCCAGATTCCAGATCTGGAGGGCGAACCCGCAAATCCAGATGTTGGGGGTGCCCCAGGCCCTGCCCAGGATGCAGAAGATCCACCTACCCCACAGGTGAAGTTTAAGGGGTCCCAAGTGGAAATGGGGAGGGCTGGGGGGTGTACCCCAGGTGGATTTTTTGGGGATTCCCCATGAATTTTTGGGGGTCCCAGGTGATTTGGGGGGATCCTGGGTGAATTTGGGGGGGTCCCTGTGGTGGTTTTGGTGTGAATTTGGGGGGAGTCTCAGGTGAGATTTTGGGGGTCCCTGTTGGGTTATGAGGTGTCTGTTGCAGCTTCTCCCCCACAGGTGCGGCGCAGTCTGCGATTGGCTGAGAGCAGAGGGGGCGGAGCCTCCCCTGGCCCCACTCACACACAAATGGGCCATGACCAGGAACCCAAGCCACGCCCCTCCCCCAAGCCACGCCCTCAGAGGAGGCAGAACCAAGCTGGGGTGGGGCTAAAACAGGCCACACCCTCCATGTCCATAAAAGGAAGTGGGTGTGGCTCTGTGTCAGCCCCGCCCCCAAAGGCGGAGGAGCCAGCCGAGGGTGCCAAGCGCAGCCTCCGCCCCCGGGCAGCACCAGGCCCCACCCACATCCGGGTAAGGACCAGTATGGACAAGTGCCCCCATCTCCCCCCCTGTGTCCCCAGCCACTGTCCCAGGGCTGGTGGCACCTCAGGACATCCCCAATGTCCCCTGAGCTCCTGGGGATGTCCCCAAAGTGTCCCCAACCTATCCCCAATCCATTTCAGTGTCCCCAGGTGTCCCTTATCTCCCCAGGGATGTCCCCACTGTGCCCCATTTGTCCCCAGCTGCTGTTCCCAGGGGTGGTAGCACCTGGAGATGTCCCCACTGTGTACCCAAACTGTCCTAAATCTTTCCCAGTGTCCCCCAGGTGTCCCCAAGCTATCCAGGACTATCCCCAACGTGTCCTAAATGTGTCCCCAATGCATCCCTAAGTGTCCTTCAGCTCCCTCAGAGAAGTCCCCAAAATGTCCCAAGCCTGTTCCAATGTCCCCTGGATGTCCCCTATCCCTTCAGGGCTGTCCCCAACCTGTCCTTGGTGTCCCCTAATGTGCTGTTCCCAGGCCTGATGGCACTCAGGGCTGTCCCCAGTGATGTCCCCAATGTGTCCCCACTGTCTCCAGGTGCTGTTCACAGGCCTGGTGCCCTCCCCAGCGCTGCTGGTGGCCCTGGGGGCACTTGGCACTGAGGCCACCTCAGTGACCGACTGCAGCCACCTGGTGACCGATGGCATCCGGCGCACCCTGAAATTCCTCTGTGCCCTGGGCAGGGGCGTCCCCATTGTCACCCCCCAGTGGCTGCTGGAGGTGACAGTGGGGACAGCGGGGGTTGGGGACATTGGGAATGTTGGGGACATTCAAGTTCCTGTGTGCCAGGGGTGTCCCCACTGTCACCCCCCCAGTGGCTGCTGCAGGTGACATCTTGGACATTTGGGGGTTGGGAACAATCAGGGGAATTGGGGACATTGGGAGGATAGGGGACCTTGGGGACACCGGGGACTTGGGGACATCAGGGAGACTTGGTGACAATGAGGGGACAAGGAGAAGGGATTTGGGGACATGGGGAGGGATTTTGGGGACATTAGGGGCCTTGAGGACATTGAGGGGGCCTTGGGGACATTAGGGACAATGGGGACCTTGGGGACACCTGGGGTGGCCTTGGGGACAGGGGGACATGGTGACACGGGGGATTTGCCTTGGGGACAACAAAAGGGACTCTGGGGACAAGGGGAGGGGCTTGGGGACCTTGGGAACAGGGGGGTGGCCTTGGTGGCAATGGGGGGGTGGTTTGGGGACACTGGGGTGGCTCTGGTGGCCGTGTGTAACCACATTGTCCTCAGAGTTCCCACGGTGGCCGTGTGTGACTGTGGTGTCACCATTGTCCCCAGAGTTCCCACAGTGGCCGCCCGCTGTCCCCAGGTCCCTTCCTACCCCGGGACCCACCCCGTGAGCGGCGCTTTGGCTTCCGGCTGCGCCCAGCACTGGCGCGGGCACGAGCACAGCCCCTGCTGCAGGTGACAGTGACGGCAGTGTCCCCAGTGGGCCCCGTCACCCCCAATGTCCCCAACCCCTAACCCCTCAATGTCCCCAATCCCCCAATGTTCCCAAGATGCCAGTGTCCCCAATGTCCCTAGTGTCCCCTGTCACCCCCAATATCCCCACTGCCCTCCTGAATGTCCCTCGGATGTCCCCACTGTCCCCTGATGTCCCCTGCTGTCCACTCTGTCCCCAGGGGTACCAGGTGCACGTCACCCCCAGTGTGCAGCCGTGCCCCGAGGACATGCGGGACATTGTCACCTGCTGTGGTGGCACCTTCCTGCCACAGCTGCCCCGGGAGCATGCGGTGAGGGGACACGGGGACAGCAGGGATTGGGGACAGTGGGGGATTGGGGACAGACGGGACATTGGGGAAATCAGAGGATTGGGGACAGTGGGGGTGACAGGGGGACATTGGGATGTTAGGGACATTGGGGACATCTGGAGACATTGGGAACATCAGTGACATTGGCGATTGGGGAGAGAGGGAACATTGGCATGTTATGGACATTGGGGGACTGAGAACAGAGGGGACATTGGGGTGTTGGGAACATTGGGGTATGGGGTATTTGGGGTCTCTCATTCCATTTTGGGGTGTTTTGGGGGTTCCTCACTGGGGTTTTTTTTTTGAGTTTTTGGGGTGGGATTTGGGGATCCCAGACGGGGCTCTGTGGGGGGATCCCGTTGGGTTTGAGGGGATCCCATTGGGGTCAGGGGGTTCCCGTTGGGTTTTTGGGGAGTTTTTCACTGAGTTTTTGGTTATTTGGGGCTTTTGTGGGGTATTTGAGGTTTCTCATTGGGTTTGGGGGGTATTTTCGGTTTTGGGTGTGTTTCTCATTTGGTTTTTGGGGTATTGGGTTATTTGGGGTTTCTCACTGGAGTTTTGGAGGTTCCTCATCGGCTTTCGGGGGTTTTTCACTGGAGTTTTGGGGTATTTTGTGTATTCAAGATTTTTCACAGGGGTTTTGGGGTTTTTCACTGAAGGTTCTGGGGTTCCTGACTGGGTTTTGGGGTAATTTCCCCCCAGCCCCGGGTGCTGGTGATCTCGTGCCCCCAGGATCGCTCTCTCTGGGCCCCGGCCATGGCTGCAGGGCTGCCGCTGCTCTCGGCAGAGCTGCTGCTCTCAGGGGTCCTGCGGCAGCGCCTCGACTTCGCCCAGTTCCTGCTTGCCCCCCTAAATCCCCCAAATACCACCCTAAAAACCCCAAATCCCCCGCAGATACCACAAAATCACACCCAAAACTCCTCAACGCCTCCCAAAAAAACCCCAAATTCCACCAAAAAAACCCCAAATCCCACCCAAAAAACCCCAAATCTGCCCAAAAACAATCCAGATCCCCCCCAAAAAAACTCAAATTCCCCTCAGAAGCAGCGAAATCCTCCCCCAAAACCCCCAAATCCTTCCCAAAATACCCCAACTCCACCCCAAACTCCTCCCCCAAGCCCCCCCCGGACTCGGAGTGGGCGGAGACCCCCCCAAAATCACCCCCCAAAACCCCCAAATTCAGGGACTTCCCAAAAAACCCCAAATCTGCCCCAAAAGAACCTGAAACGGTCCCATGGTCACTCAGAGGGTCCCGACCCCAATTTTGGGGTCCCAGACGCCCCTCAGGAGCCCCCCAGGAATCGGAGCCATTGGGAACAACCCCAAAATCCCCCTCGGGACCATCCAAATTCAGGGATGCCCAAAAAAACCCCCAAAAAGCCCCAAAAGAACCCAAATACACCCCCAAATGCCCCAAAACAGTCCCAAGGTCCCCCGGGGGATCCCAACCCCAATTTTGGGGTCCCAAATCCCCCCCCGGATGCTCCCCAGGAGCCCCCCAGGACCCGGAGTGGGCGGAGACCACCCCCAAATTCAGGGGAGCCCCAAAAAACCCCGAATCCGCCCCCAAAAGCCCCAAAACGGCCCCAAAATGCCCCAAATCCCACCCTAAAACTTCCCCCCAAGGGTCCCCACCCCAAATTTGGGGTCCCCGAGCTCCCCCCTAGCCCCCCCCGGACCCGGAGCCGCCTTGGATCCCCCCTCGACCCCCCCAAATCCCTCAAACCCAAATGAAATTAATTTGGGTGGTGGATTTGGAGAATCTTGGGGAAAAAATCCCAAATTTTGACGGGGGGGAGCCGGGAGGGGGACGTTGGGAACATATGGGACAACACGGAGACAGCCCTAGGGTAGCTTTGGGGAGATTGGAGACACTTTTGGGGACATCGGGGACACTTTGGGGGCCATCAAGGAACTTCCTGGGGTCATCGTGGACGCCCATGGGGACATTTTGGGGACACTTGAGAACCCTCTGGGGACACTTTTGGGGAAATCAGAGATCCCCTTGGAAACATCGTGGACCCTCCTGGGGACAATTTGGGGTCACTTGGGACCCTTTTGGGGACCCCCTGGGATGTTCGTGGTGACCTTAGGGACTTCGGGGCGCTTTTGCGGACTCCTTGGGGATAGTCCCGCCTTTAGTCACGCCCCCTCATTCACCAGCCAATCAGCGCCCTCTCACCGGAGAATAGCAGCCAATGGGAGCGCGGGGGGCGGGACTTCTGTTACCATGGGACTCGGCGACCCGGGTCATCCCGCCCTCTGCCTCTTTCGGCCAATCAGCGCTCGCGGAGCGCGGCGGAACAGCCAATGGTGATGCCGGCGGGGCGGGAGCAGCGTTGCCATGGGGACAGCCTGGGCGGTCGCCATGGCAACGGGGGCGGCCGGGCCTGGGGCGGGAGCGGCGGGAAAAGGTAAAAAAGAAATTTAAAAAATAAAGGGAATGAAAGGAATGGAGCAGGTCTGGTGTGCGGTGGAGCGGCTAGGTTGGGGGTGGCACCTTTGTGGGGGGGTTGGGGACAGCAGGGACCCCCTTGGGGACACTGGAACCCCTCCAGGGTAGCGGTGCAGCTTTTGGGGACACTAACACTGCCAGGACCTCATTCCCCCCCTCAGGACTCGAGTTTACTCTGCCGTGACCCCCCTCAGGATTCCCGTTTACCCTGCCAGGACTTATTCCCCCACCCCCACCCCCCCCCGGCAGGATCCCGGTTTACCCTTTCAGACTCTCATTTAACCTTCCAGGACCGCTCTAGGCTCCCATTTAATTCCTCACGACCCTGATTGATCCTACCAGGACCCCTCTGGACCGCATTTACCCCTACTAAGAACTCATTTACCCTTCCAGGATCCCCCTTTACTCCCCCAATGGTGCCATTTCCCCTGCCAGGACCCGATCCCCTTTTAGCCCCGTCTCCGAGCTCTGATTGGTCCATTTACGAAAGCGGCCGTACCCTCTTGTAGTCCCGCCCATATCCACCAGGCGTGGCCTCCCATTGGTCGGCGGGGGAAGTGGGACCCGGGAGGTACCGTCTCTGATTGGCTGGCGCTGGAGCGCGGGGAAGTGGCGGCGGGGGGCGCCTTCCCGGCGTGCACCGCGCGAGGGACCTGGGAGAGACTGCGAGGGGAAGTGGAAGGTACTGGGAGGGACTGGGAGGGACTGGGAGGTACTGAGAGCATGAGGAGGGGGAACTGGGAGCAACTGGGAGGGACTGGGAGGTTACTGGGACTGGGGACTGGCTATACTGGTCCTTGCTAGTCCTTACTGGGAACTGTTCCCCCCACAGGTCGCCGATGGCCGAGCCCTGCCCGGTCCCTCCCAGTGCTCCCAGTGTCCCCCAGTGCTCCCAGTTACCCCCTCCCAGTCTGGGGGGGCTCATCCCCCCCTCCCACTTTGTGCTGCGCCCCAGGTGAGGCACCCAGTGCTCTCAGTAACCCCCAGTAACCACCCAGTGCACCCAGTATCTCTCATTCTCCATTCCCAGTGTTCCCAGTAACCCCCGTCTCCCTCACAGGTCCCTGGGAGCGAAGATTCCTGTGGAAAAGGGGCGTGGCCATGAATTGGAGGCGGAGCTTAAAGCACTGAGGGAGCGGAGACAAGCACTGGAGGTGGAGCTGGAAACTGAAAAGCGGCGGAGCCAACACCTGGAGGCAAAGCTTGAGGCAGAAAGGGGGCGGAGCCATGAGCTGGAGGCAGAGTTGGTGATGGAAAGGGGGCGGAGCCAAGCACTGGAGGCAGAGCTTGATGCAGAAAGAGGGCGGAGCCAATGCCTGGAAGCAGAAAGGAGGCGGAGTCATGCACTGGAGGTGGAGCTTGATGGGGAAAGGGGGCGGAGCCACATCCTGGAGATGGAGCTGGAGGCCCTGAGGGGGCGGGGCCCTGGCCTAGAGGGGGCGGAGCCAAGCCCAGAGAAGGTGAGGCCTCCCAGGTGAGAACACCTAGGGGGACATTGGGGACACCTGGGGACATTTGGGGACACACCTGGAGATCTGGGGGACGTCTGGGGTGGCCCAGCCCACGTCCATTTGGGGTGGTTCAGGTGTGACTTCTGGGGTTCCCCCGGTGAGTTTTTGGACTCCCAGGCAAGTTTCTGGGTCTCAGGTGTATTTGGGGCGTTCCAGATGAGTTTTGGGGTCTCTCTGGTGAGTTTTTGGGGTCCCAGGGGAGTTTTTGGGGTCCCTCAGGTGTATTTGGGGTCACAGGTGAGCTTTGGGGTGTTCCAGATGTATTTGGGGTCTCAGGTGTGTTCCCCCCAGGTGCTGCTGTCCCGCTGGCGCCAGAAGGTTTTCCAGCTGCTGTTGCAGGTGAGGCTGCACCAGGGCCAGGAGCTGCAGCTGCAGGGACAGGTGAGGGGAAATGGGACACGCCACACCTGGGACAGGTGAGGGAACACCTGTCACATCTGTGTTACACCTGTCACACCTGTCATGTTACACCCATGTCACACCTGTGATGCCACACCTTTTTCACCTGTGGTGTCACATATATGATGTCACATCTGTGATGTCACCCCTGTGACGTCACTCCTGTCCCACCTGTCCCAGCTGCGCTCTCTGGGCGCTGCCGTGGCCGCTGGGTCCCGCCAGGTATCGCTGTTGGAGCTGCGGCTGCGCCGGCAGGAGCAGGAACTGCGGGGGGAGAGACAGGTGAGGGGACACACCTGGGACACAGCTGGGGACATCGGGGACACACCTGGGACATGTGAGGGACATTGGGAACACACCTGGGGACACACCTGGGACAGTTGAGAGACATTGGGGACACAACTGGGACAGTTGAGAGACATTGGGGACACTTTGAAAGGATTGAGGACACTTGGGGAGGGACTTGGGGATCTCTGTGGACAGCTTAGGGAAACCTGAGACAGATGTGGGGACATTTTGGTGACATTTGGTGATATTTCATCTCCAGGCCCTGTCCCAGGAGCGGCTTCGGGCGGAGGTGGCCGAGGAGGAACTGGGGAAACTGGGCCAGGCCCTGAGGCGGTACTGGGGGAACTGGGGGATGTCCCCATGGCTGCCCCCCTCAATGTCCCCCTCTGCCTCCACTGCTGTTCCCCTCGATGTCCCCCTCAATGTCCCTATTGCTGTCCCCAGGCTGTTGGCGACACTGGGCATGGCCCTGGCCGATGTCACCACGGCTGTCAGGGCCCTGGGGACCCTCAGTGAGCGCCTGGGACGGGCCCGGCACCGGCTGCGGGGTTAGTGACAGCTGGGGACATTTGGGGACACTGTGGGAACACTGCAGGAACACTGCAGGGACACTGCTGTGTCAGGGACAGCTGGGGACACCTGGGGACACTTTGAGGACACTTTGGGGACACTTTGGAGGTCTGGGTGGGACATTGGGGACACTTCGGGGGATATGAGGGACACCTTGGGGACATTGGGGTACTTTGGGGACACTTTGGGGGAGTTGGGGACAGTTCAAGGGCATAGGTGAGGACTGAGGGCACTTTGTGGGGTTGGGGACACTTTGGGGACACTGGGGATATCGTGGTGGCCGTACCTCTGTCCCAGTGTCCCCTCTGTCCCCAGTCCTGGTGGCCTTGGGACGGCTCCGGTGGCATCAGCAGCCAGAGGGGACAGCAGGGGACTGCAGGTGAGTGACACCAGGGTGGCTCTGGGGACATTGAGGTGGCCTTGGAGATGCTGTGGGGCTGGTATTGGGGACATGGGGGACATTGGCAACAGTGGGTGAGTGACACCAGGGACACTGGGGACGTTGGGGTGGCACTGGTGACATCAGGGGGTGGCCCTGGGGACAGCGGTGACACAGTGGCTTTGTCCCCTCTCTGTCCCCTCCCTGTGCCCAGCGCGGTGGCCCCAGATGCAACACTGGAGCAGCTAACAAGGTGGCACCAAGGTGACACTGGGGACACTGGGGGTGGCTCTGTCCCCAGGGTGCCACCCCTGTATCCTCCTGAGGCCGGGGACAGGACCTGGCCACGCCCAGCCACAGGTGGGTGTGTCCCCAAGTGTCCCCAAATGTGTCCCCGCATGTCCTCAAATGTGTCAAGTGTGTCCTGTGTCCCTAAATGTTCTCAAAGGTCCCTTCAATGTCCTTAAATGTGTTCCCAATGTCTTCAATGTCCTCAAATGTCCCCAATGTCCCATCAGTGTCACCGCAGCTTCCCCAGCCTGTCCCTGCAGTGTCCCTGTCCCCATTGGTGACACAGCTGCAGGCGCTCGGTGCTGCCATCCTCGGGGACATCGGGGACCTCACAGTACCACCACCTCTGTGGGACAGCGGTGACATCATCAGAAAGCAGTGACATCATCAAGAAGTCGTGACATCACAGCTGACACTGTGGGGATGGAGATTATGTCACTGGGGTAGCGGTGATGTTGCAGTGATGTCAATGATGACACAATGATGGCAATTATGTCACAGCTCTGCCCCAGCCCTGGCTTGGTGTCACTTTGTCTCCACCCAGCCTCTGACATCCCCAAAGCCACCACAAGGGTCCCCAGAGAGTCCCCAGGAAGGTTCTGTGGTGTCCCCAATCCCCTCCCAAAGCCCTCCGGGTGTCCCCAAAGTTTCTCCAAGCTGTCCCCACGTATGCCAGAAATGGTGTCCCCAACCCCTCCCAGTGTCCCCAAGAGCCCCCAAACTGTCCCCAACCCCCCTGAAGTGTCCTCAAGGTGTCCCAAAATGTCCCAGAAATGTCCCCAACCCCCCCAAAAGTAGCCCCAAACTGCCCCCAACCCCCCAAAGGTGTTCCCAAGAGCCGCCAAATCCTCTCAGTGTCCCTGAGGTGGCCCCAAACTGTCCACAACCCTCCCAAACTGTCAGGGTCCTGAGGGGGTCACAGGATCCTGGCAGGGTCAATCAGCATATCCAATGGCTTCATGGCTATCCTGGAGGGGTCCCAGTGTCCCCAAGGGGATCCCTGCTCTCCCCACCCCACCCCCCCAAAGATGCCACCCACACCCCAGCAGCTCCCACTGCACATCAACCCGCTTCGTTCCCTTTATTTCCTTTATTTATTTCCTTTTTACCTTTTCCCCACACCTGGCCACCCCCATTGCTATGGCAACCAACTGGGCCCATCCCCATGGCAACCCCACCCCTCCCACGCTGATTGGCTGAGAGTAGTGGGGGGGGAAATGAGAACCCAGAAGCGCCCTTACCGTTACCTTATGATAACAAAAGTCCCGCCCCTCTTGCGCTCCCATTGGCTGCCGTGCTCCAGTACGAGAGCACTGATTAACTGAGGATTGAGGAGGCGGGGCTAAACTCGGAATTGGGCCCAAACCAGTACAGAGTGAACGGGGGTGAACTGGAAGCGATCCCAAAACCAGTCCAGTTTTAGCCCAATCCAGGCCTGACCTGGGAACTGCAATAAACTGGGACCAGATCCTTTAACTGGTCTGGGAGTCGCAATGGTCATTCACACACCCAGCCCTACTCTGTACTGGTCCATGCTGGTCCACACTGGGCCATCCTGGTCACTGGCAGGCCCAGCACTGGTCCATACTGGTCTGTACTGGTTCATACTGGTCCATACTGGTCCATACCACTCCGTCCCGGCCTGTACCGGCCTCCGCTGTGGTCAGTGCGGTCGGCGCGGTGTGTTTTCATGTGCTCGCCCAGGTGGTGCTTGAGCTTGAAGCGCTTTGGGCAGCGGGCGCAGGCGAAGGGCCGCAGGCTCAGGGTCAGCAGGATGTGCCGGTCGCGCTTGGGCCGCGCTGCAAATCGCTTCCCGCAGGCGCAGCCGAAGCGCTTCCCGTCGGCCGGGGCAGCACCCAGCTTCACTGGCGCGTGCGCTGGCTGCCCACCGCGAGGCAGCAGCTCATTGCCATGCAGGTCCACTGGCGTCCAGCCAGGTGGCACCGGCAGCTCGGCGGGCGCTGGGATGTCTGGATCGGTGGTGGTGGCTGGCTCGGGTTTGATGTAGAAGATGGCGGGCGGGTCTGGTGGCGCAGGCAGAGCAGTGGCAGTGGCATCTGGCAGGATCCGTGCAGGGCCTTTGTCATCGTTGTCATCATCCCCTACACGGATCTTGAGGATCTCCTGGGATGGCGGGGATGGGGATGCGGTGGTGGCCACACGGAGCTGGAGGAGCTCCTCAGTGGTGGCACGGGTCGCCCAGGAGGGGGAAGAGTTACTGTCACCATGGACTGTCACAATGTCACCATGGATTGTCCCACTGTCACCATGGATTGTCCCACTGTCGTCATGGATTGTCACAATGTCACCATGGAAGGTCCCATCACCACCATGGATAGCCTTGATGTCACCATAGATGGTCCTGTTGTCACTATGGATTGTCCCATCCCCACCATGGATGGTCCCGATGTCATCATGGATGGTCCTGACGTCACTGTGGATGGTCCCAATGTCACCATGGATGGTCCTGTTGTCACTGTGGATGGTCCCATCCCCACCATGGATGGTCTTGATGTCATCATGGATGGTCCTGATGTCACCAGAAATTGTCCCCTCAGTGCCATGGGAGCCCCACAATGATGATGGTGATGATGAGGGTCCTTCTTCACTGCGGTTGAGCCGTGGGGCTGTGGGGCCACCACGGAGGGTCCGCAAGGAGGAAGAGGAAGATCCTTCTCCACCACGGTTGGCATGTGATGACACATTGGGACCACAGATGGTGCGTGACGATGATGATGGAGACCCTTCATGACCACGGCTGGTCTTTGATGACAGTGAAGATCCTTCATGGCTGCGGTTGGCCTGCGATGATGATGATGATGATGAAGGCAAAGACCCATCATGGCCATGATTGGCCTTTGATGATGATGATGATGATGATGATAAAGGCCCACCAAGACCACAGATGGATTCATCTCCATCATGGACATTCCACAATGATGATGGCCTGTCACGAACATGAATGGTCCTTGACGATGACGACAAAGTCCCCTCATGACCACGGACAGTCTGTGATGATGACAATGATGAAGGCAAAGATCCATCAAGACCATGGATGGCCCTTGAAGACCCATCATGACCACGAATGGACCCATCAAGACCACAGATGGACTCATCTCCATCAGGGACATTCCATGTCAACAAAAGCCCTTCATGACCATGGATGGCCCTTGATGATGATGGAGATCGTTCATCGCCATGGCTGACCCACAATGACGACAATGAAGATGAAGTCCCCTCATGGCCATGGACAGCTCTTGACCCATCAAGACTTTGGATGAACCCATCAAGACCATGCATAGACCCTTTAAGATCACGGATGGACCCATCATGGCTGTGGGTGGCCTTTGATGATGACAATGATGGTGAAGACCCATCAAGGCCATGGATGGACGTATGACCATCACAGACATTCCATGACGATGATGACCCATCGTGACCATGGATGTTCCTTGCTGATGCCGATGCCAATGACCCATCATGACCATGGACATTCACTGCCGATGCTGATGACCCATCATGACCACGGACATTCCTCGCTGATGACGATGACCCATCATGACCACGGACGCTCCTCGCTGATGACCCATCATGACCACGGACGTTCCCTGCCAATGCCCCACCACGACCCCGGCCTGCCCCATCCCCCTCCAGCTCCCTAAGGATCTGCGAGCACCGCTCCACCACATGCCACATCTGCAGCGCACTGGCCACCAGCAGGTGGCCAGGCAGCGCCTCCACAGCCACGGTCAGCCGGCCGCAGTAGATGAGCTCCAGCAGCCCCTCGAAGGCACCAGCGTCGACGGCGGGTGGCAGTGCCAGGCGCGGCCCAGCACGCAACAGCAGCTTATCATGGAAGAAGGGCGAGGCGGCCGCCAGGACACTGCCGTGGGCGGCAAAGACACGGCCGCCAGCGTGGACAGCGACGTCACAGAACTTGCCCTGCAGTCGCAGGCGGTTCAGCGAGTCCAGCAGCGCTGGCGCATGCCGCGGGAATGAGATCCGCACCCGGCCTGGTGCCATCGCCCTGCAGGGACATGGCAGGCATGGGCCACCTGGGCCGGGCTGCTGGCCAGGGAGTGACCAGTTGACCCCTGGAGTTGATCTGTTGGTCACTGGGTGCTCACCTGACTCTTGGACTGACTAGTTGCCCTTTTGGGTGCCCAGTTGCCCATTGGAGTTCCCAGCTGACCCTTGTGTTGATCTCTTGGTCCCTGGGTGCCCAGTTGACCCTTGATGTGTCCTCTTGACCCTTGGGGTGCTCAGTTCCCCTTTTGGGTGCCCTGTTGACCCCCTGGGTGCCCTACTGACCCCTTGGTTTGATCACTTGACTCTTGGACTGACCAGCTGACCCACACTGACCTCTTGCCCAATAAATGTTCTACGGACCCTTAGGTTGAACTTTTGACCCCCTGGGTGTCCAGTTGCCACCTTGGGCACCCATTTAATCCTTGCACTGGCCACCTGACCCCTGGGTTGACCAGCTGACTCCTTGGGTGCCTAGTTGACCCTTGGGGTGCCCCACTGACCTCTCCCTCATCCATAGGGCACCCCCTGCTGGCCTGGAAGACTCCCTGCATGCCTGACACTCCCCCAGCCCCAACAAATCCCCCTGGGATCCCCCCAAGTTTCCCAGGGCCCCCAAAAATTCTCCCAGGACCTCACGAGCCTCCCCCAGATCCTTTGGGACCGGCCCCCCCAGGACTCATCAGGGACCACCTGAAAACCCCTGAGGCCTCCCTAAATCCCACCCAGGACCCCTCAGTTTCCCTTGGGACACCCCAGTTTGACCCCGTCCTCGCAGAACCCTCCAAGACCCCCCGGGAACTCCCAAATCCCACTCAGGACCCTCTGGGACTCCCCAGAATTCCTTCAGACCTCCAAATCCACACCGGACCCTACCGAAATCTCCTCTGGAACCCTCCAGGACCCCCCAGGCCCCCCAAAACTCGTCCTAGAATCTTTCAAGATCCATCGGGACATCCCAAATCCACCCAGGACAGTCTGGGACGCCCAAAATCTTCCTTAGGACCCTCCAGGACGCCTCGGGACACTCCGGAACCCTCCAAATCCTTCCCAGAACCCTCCGAGACCTCCCAAATTCTCCTGTGACCCCCCAAAGCCCTCCGGGACTCTCCAGGCTCTCACAAATCCTCCCGGGACCCTCCGAGACCCCCCCGGCACCCGCCGGGACCCCCCAAATCCCCCCGGCATCTCCAATTCCCCCGAAGCCCCCCAGAATTTCCCTTAGAACCCTCCAGGATCCCTCGGGACCCTCCGGGGCCCCCCAAATCCCCCGGGACCCTCCGCCGCTTACCCCCAACCCCACCAGCGGCTCCGAGCGGTGACGTCACCAGGGAAAGCCCCGCCTCATCCGGCGTGACGTCTTAGCACAAGCCACGCCCTCTCCGCCTCCTTCCCGCCTCCCCCAACGGCTGGGGACCAATGGGGATATTTGGGGACATTTCGGGGGGCTTGGGGACACGGGGGGACATCGGGGACAGGTCACTGCCCCCCTCTATGTTCCCAACCCTCTCTGGTGTCACCAAAGACACTCCTGCTGTCTCCAGCTGCCCCCAACCCCTGCCCAAGTGTCCCCAACCTTGTCCAGATGTCCCCGACCCTGGCCTTCCCTTAGACCCTCTCAACCCCATCCCCGATGCCCCCAGGTGTCCCTAACCCTGTCCCAGATGTCCCCAATGTCCCCAGAGCCGGTTTTGATGTCCCCAGGTGTGCCCGAAATCTGTCCCAGATGCCCCAAGTCCTGATCTTGGTGTCTGTTGGTGTCCCTAATCCCCGTCCAGGTGTTCTCAGCCCTGTGCCCTGGGCAAACTGAAATAAAAAGGTATTTTTCCAGGAAATTCCTATTTTTTAATGACTCAAATTGGAATAAAAACTAATTTTCCAGTCCTGATGAAGAATTCCTGGGTTTTAAAGCCTCGAGTTCAGATAAAAAGCTGATTTTCCAGGAAATCCCCCCTTTTTAAGACTGCAAACTGGGATTAAAAGTTGATTTTTCCAGGAAAATCTCTGGTTTTTTGCTGTAAAACTGGTAATTAGCTGGAAAATCAACTTTTAATCCCAATTTCAGGGATTAAAATCCCAGAATTCGCTGGGAAAATCAAATTGTTATCTGAATTTGAGGCATTAAAAACCAGGAATTCCCTGGAAAATCAACTTTTTATACCCATTCAAGGCTTTAAAATCCAGTAATTTCCTGGAAAATCAACTTTGAATCCCAATTTGAAGCATTAAAGTCCAGGAATTTACTGGAAAATCAATTTTATAGCCCAATGTGAGAGATTTTGAGGGTGCCCGGTCCTGTTTTGGGGGATTCCCACGGAATTCTGGAAGATTCTCAGGGAATTTCTGGGATTTCAGGAGGGGGAGGGGGAGGGGGAGTCCCTCCCCCTCCCCTTCCCTCTCCCCTCCCTCTCCCCTGTTCATTTTCTAACCTCAGACCCCGCCCCCTCGCTGGCCACGCCCCTTTCGCCAACCCGATCAATCACATCCCGGGGCGGATTGTGGGGACGTGGCATGCATGAGGGCGGTTAGTGGAGTCCTGGAAGGGCAAAAGGGTCCCCCGAGGGAGTGAATGGGGTCCTGGCAGGGTAAGTGGGACCCTGAGGAGCATTTCCCTGTTCCCAAGTGTCCCTAGTGACGTCACCCCAGGAATTCCCATCAGGATTTGAGAAAACTTTAATGAAAATTCCCAAAAAATTCCCCAAATTTGTCTCAAATCCTGTGTGGGGAGGGGACATGTGACATCAGTGATGTCCACTGGTGACATCACCACCCTCCATGGCCTCACTATGGTGACATCACTGTCCTCGCAGCAGCCTCGGGATGTCCTTGATGGCTCTTTGGCACCGCTCGGCCACCGCACGGCCACCAGGGCCAGCAGGGCGACTCGAAAGGAGAGTGCGGATGTCCCCAAGTGTCCTCATCAGGTGACACGTGGCCAGACGGGCACTGGCCTCCCACAGCCGCTCAGCCTCAGCCACCGCGGCCACCAAGGCCTTGGGGACATTCAGGGTCACCTCCTTTGTCCCCTCCAAGGTGGCCTCGATGTCCCCGAGCCGGCGTAGCAGCTCCTGGGGGAACACCCTGGCTCTGTCACACGCAGCCACCAAGCTGCTCAGCAGCCCCAGGGCTACCTTCGCCCGCTGTCCCCTCCTAGTGGCCGCCTCTGCCTGGCTGGTGGCCACCACGGCCTCTTCCATGGCCTTGGTGGCCGCCACCACCTCCTTGGAGGCTGCTGCCACCTGGGCCTCATGTGCAGCCAGTACCGAGTCCACCTCGTCCTTGGTTAGGGCCACTGGCAGCTGCTGGGCCATGGCCACCAGGTTGTCCCCAGCTGTCCCCCAGCGGGTGGCCTGTTCCAGCAGGTCCCCGGCCCGGGCGGTGGCCGCAGTGGTGGCCTCGGCAGTGGCTGCATCCCTGCAGGCGTTGCAGAGCTTGGTAGCCTCCTTGGCCACCCAGGCCCAGCTCTCATCGAGTGCAGACACTGAGTCCTGCCAGGCTCTGGCCGCAGCCCTCACATGGGCCCAGGTGGCCCCCGGGGTGGTCCCGAGGGCGGCCAGGGCCTGGCCCAAGGAGGTGACATTGCCATGGTCTAGGGTGCCCCGGAGGTGACCAATGAACGTCTCCAGGGCTCTGTGCAGGGACCTTGGGGACATGGCCAGCAACATGTCCCCGTCCGGCCCTGCCACAGTGGCCACCAGCTCACCCAGGGTGGCCACCACGGCCACGAGCTCCTCCAGCAGCTGGGGAAGGGACAGGGGAGGTGGCAGGGACCTCGTGGCACTTGTGGCCTCCTGGGGTGGCCCCTGTGCCCTCCCGGGGTCCCCTTTGTCCCCTCCCTGAAAGGCTCAGCTGTTCCCTCTGTCCCTTTGTGACCCGCTGTCCTCTTTGCCACCCCCTGCTGTATCCCTCGACCACCCTCGGTCCTGTCCATCCCTCTGGCACCTCCCCCCCTTTCCCGCCACGCCCTCTTGTCCCCTCTGCCACCCTCCCTGTCCCGTCCACCCCTCTGGTCCCACTTTGTCACGCCCCTGTCCCCTCCCGCCCTCCCGCGCCGGGATTGTCGCACCTCTCGGGGCTCCATGGCCGCTGGGGACACTGCGGGCACACTCCGGAGACACGCGGGGGACACGCGAGGACGTGGCGTGCCCGAGGTTGGAGGGGAGCAGGAAGAGGTGACGTCACCGCCCCGGCCCCGCCCCGCCCGCAGGGCCACGGCAAGGTCCCCAATGTCCCCCTGAATGCCTCCAGTGTTCCCTTAAATATCTTCAAGGTCCCCCTGAGTGTCCCCAATGATCCCCCCATGTCCCCAGCAAGGGCCAAGTGTCCCCACGATGTCCTGATGGGGACACTGTGGACACACTGGGGTCCTGTTGGGGACTCTGCGGGGACATCAGGGACATCATGGTGGCCCAAGACGCAACAGGGGATGTCAGGGTGGCCCCGGTGTCCCCGAGGGAAGGACAGGGGGGTGTCCCCAAGGTCCCCAAGGTCACCCGGGGTGTCCCCGTGCCTTGGTGGTGATGGTGCCACCCCCATGTCCCCACCCTGTCCTTACCCCTGCCCTGCCAGTGCCCCCTGGGCCACCTCCAGCCTCCGCACCACCTCCTCGTGCCCCTCCCCCGATGTCCCCAAGGCCACCGCGATGTCCCTGAGTGCCCGGGCAGCATTGGGGAATCCCTGTCCCCGCGTCCCCCACGGTGTCACCTCCCCATCCCGGGTGACAGCAGCCACCAAGGTCCCCAGTGCCAGTGTCACCTCCTCCAACTGCCCCAGCACAGCCGCGGTGGCCTCGTTGGTTGCCGCTGTGGCCTCGGCGCTGTCCCTGGTGACCTCCACCTGCCGGGCGCGGTGGCGCAGGCGCTGGGCCATCTCCCGCTGGTGGCCCGCGGCAGTGGCCAGGTGACGCCGCGTTGTCCCCAAGCCTCGACGGGCCACCTCGCAGGACACGGCCACTGCAGCCAGGGCCAACAGCAGGTGACTGTCCTCGGCCACCCCCAGGGCAGCACGGGCCGAGTCCAGGGACACTGCGGGGACATGGGGACACTGCACAAGGTGGCACCAGGGGCAGGGCAGTGCCACCAGTTCCATCCCAGTGCCACCATTCCTGTCCCAGTGTCCCCAGTCCCATCCCAATGTCACCAAACGCACTGCCACCAACCCATTTCCACCCCAGTGTCCTCAGCCTTGTCCCAGTGCCACCAGCTCAGAGCTCCCAGTGGCACCTCAGTGTCCCCAGTCCCATCCCAGTGTCCCCCACCCTGTCCCAGTGTCCCTGTCCCCAGTTCTATCCTATTGTCACTACCTGAGTACCACCAGCTCAGTCCTCCCAGTGCCAGCCCAGTGCCACCGCCCCATTGTCCCCAGAGCAAAGTCTCCTGCCCAGTGTCCCCACCCCCACTGTCACTGTGCCAGTGCCATCGCCCCAGTGAGTCATCCCAGGGTCACCAGTGCCACCCACGGCATCAGCCCAGTGTTCCCAGTTCTCTCCCAGTGTCCCCATCCTGGCATAAGGGAAGGTCTGAAATGGTCTGTACTGGTCTAGAACTGGTCCGAACTGGTCCATACCAGTCTATACTGGTCTGAACTGGTCTAGGCAGGGCAAAGTCTCTGCTGGTCTGTAGTGCTTCCTACTGGTCCCCACTGCTCTATACTGGTCTGACCTGGTTCATACCGGTTTATACTGATCAGGGCAGGGGAAAGTCCCTCCTGGTCTGCAGAAACTCATACTGGTCTGAACTGGTCTTAACTGGTCCCCACTGCTCTATACTGCTCTATACCAGTCCGTACTGGTCCATACTGCTCTGTACTGGTCTATACCACTATATACCGGTCCGTACTGCTCTGTACTGGTCTATACCGCTATATACCGGTCTGTACTGCTCTGTACTGGTCTATAGTAGTCCATACTGGTTTCTACTCACACACAGCCGCACACAGCACCATCAATCCCACAGCCAGCCCGTGCCCGGCCCGCAGCCAGTGCTGGCATCGCCGTGCCCGTCGCTCCTCACGCTCCAGCTCTGCCGCTGCCGCGTCGGCCACGGCCCCGACCTGCCGCAGCCGCTCTGGGTCCTCGTCCCCGAGGGTCCCCAGGGCCTCGGCCGGGGCCACCGCGGCCTCCCGGGCCACCTCCAGTCCTCTCAGGGCCACCCGGGCCTGGCCCAGCGTGGCCTTGGCCTGGGCCAGCACGGCCGGGACACTGCCTGGTGACCCCAGGGCCTCGGCCAGAGCCACCAGGGCCACCAGGGCCCTGCGCCAGGCAGCCACTGCCAGGGCTACCTCAGCAGGGAGTGCAGGGGGGCACACCTGGGGACATCTGGGAACTCCTGGGCACACCTGGGGCAGGTGTGCCCAGGAGTTCCCAGA
>VZUI01017843.1:0-34081 GCA_013401135.1 Cettia cetti
AAATAAAATAAAATAAAATAAAATAAAATAAAATAAAATAAAATAAAATAAAATAAAATAAAATAAAATAAAATAAACCTGCACAAAACTAAAGTCATTTTTCATGTCTCATTTGCAACAAAATGCAAAGAACTGGGAAGTAATACGGAGAGCAAGAAAAGGGAATTCTGATTCTGAGGGCACATGGGGAGCATAATTCTGATTCCAACTCCTGCTCACAGAACTACTGTGATATTCCTATATTTTCATCCTGGGATTAAAATATAGGAATAGTCCAGCTAGAGATGACTGAAGTTGTTTTCCTTAAAAATGAATTGGGGCTCTACAGAGCTTACCAATGCTAAGATGTCAGTCTTGCAATGCTAGGTTTAATGACGCCCTTTGACAAATTATTTGATATCATATCCTTCTTTTAAACTTACAGATTGTAACTACAGATAGCAGATACAGTCAAAAATCATAAGAATGGAGGGCTGGAAAGTGACAAAGCCTGATGAGATATTTTGAAGTATTCCTAGTCCATCCCTAGCATTTGTTTCAGCTCTTGTTCAAAATCTCTGATGCCATCAGATCCTTAAAGCAGGTTCTGGATTTTCAAAATTTTAACAATGAGAAAGAATTTTTGATATAAACTTTCCAGCCATCTTTCCTTCAAATTAAATAGATTTTTTTTTTTCCTTTTTCCCACTGACTGTGTGGAATAGTTGATTACATGTGTCTTTATAAAACCCTTTAGCATGTTAGAATATTCTCCAGTACCTCCTTTTTCTTTCAGACTTTCAAAATATCAGCCACAGTCCTTTCAAGCTTTTTTTTTTAAATTGGTTTTGCTTGGGTTTCAAAAATTTCTCATAGGTACCAATGGTTTTTTTTCTGGATGTTATCCAATTTGTTTGTATCTTTTCTCAGGTTCAGTATAGAACACTGGACATGGTTCACCAGATAACCTCATTGGCATGGAGTGAAGTTCAGTAATTACCTTACTTGTCTGACATAATCTCTTCCTTATAATAACAGTTCTGGAATGAGATTAGGTTCCTGGCAACAACATTTCTTAGCCTGTTTCACATGCCTCTGGCATTATAATCCCCTGCCTTTATCAGAAGTGTTGTTGTCACTAATTTCTATCTTTCTGTGTTTGTGTTTGATACTTCCCTCTAGAGAACAGAATGTTGTGTTCAGGCTCATTTCATATTGTAGATATCAGAACACTTCCTCAAACCATAAGCTCAAATGAAAGATTATGGAGCCACTGTTTTAGTCTGTTTTCCTTATAATAATTTGGGTGAAGATTACATATATTTCTGTGATTTTCTGTGTGTTCTTGTCATTGTCAAGATTTAATCATAACCCTGTTTTCTTACTTCCCTTGCACTTTTCACCCAGCCAGCCACATTTTCATTTTCTCAATTTTTCCCTGTATTTTCTTAATTTTTATTCTCTTTTACTTGGAAGAAATTGGAGAAAGATTAATGTTTTTTCTTTTCTTGTAGTATGAAGGTCATTCTTGATAACATGAAAGTACTACAAAATGTACGTGCACTAAGAAAGAAAATAAATATTTACACCAAAAATTGAAAGATAGTCAAGTATGGGATCAAGCCTGATCAAAAGATCATTTAACTAAAATAAGAGACTTCATAGGTTAATTCATGCCACAGGACTCCTTAATATAATGTAGATATTACCTTGTCATCAGGGAAGATGTCATGGAGCATATGTTACCTCTCTAGGTCACCTACAAAACTCGCTGGCCTGTTGGAAAGTGTATTTCAAAGGGGAAAAGACTACAGATGTTGTGACAGAGGAGTTTTTCACACAGAGCCAAACCAGTAGATAATTTCTTTTGAAAATATACATCTTGGTTATTCTTTAGACAATTGTTTTGAATTTGGATAGCACAAAAAAAAAAAAATCAGGAGTTTCTAATCAGCAGGGGAGAAGTTATTGTAATACCAAGGGGAAGGGTACCTAGGGAGAAAAAAAGCAAGAGTGAAATGAATTTTTAGAAGAAAGGAGAATGGGCAAATTTTTAAAAACAGTATTTAGGAAGGCAGATTTCAACATACTGAAAAAATTTCAAGATTTAATCTCCTCTTCCAAGAAGAAACCTGTTGAAGAGACTGAGGTCCTCAAAGAAACTCTTAATAGTTAATTTTTCAAAGAATTCTACCACAGACAAAAGAAAATAAGTAGAGCCAAGAGATTGATATGACTTTCAATAGAAAAGTCATATCAATCTCCTGGAACTTTGGGAACTTTGTACATTTTAAATGCAAGGAGGATGTATACAGAATGATGAGAAGCTCAGCTTAACAAGACAAAAATCAAAATTTTAGCATAACAAGAAGATAAAAAATATGGTACAAACTGGAAAGAGACTGGCAAAGAACATGAAGAATGGAAATCTGTATATTCCTCATGTTTGCATTTGAAAATTTTCCACACCTGTAAGTTTTCCATACCTGTCTTATTCTCTCTTGCTGTATTTTTGTCTGCTTTTCCTGCCTTCTCACTCCAACATGAAGAACAGGGGTTTGCATCAACCTGTCACATATCTAAAAACCATCAACATGGTCTCCTTTGATCTTATCTTCTAATCCTTAATTACATTGTCTTTTTGTGTTTTCTCCATGGGATCACTTCATTCAGTACAGCAGTTGTTATTCAGTATTTTGTTTCAACCTTCCTGTTCAGCTTGTGATTCAGATTTTTTTCTTATTTTTTTACTAAACATATATACAAAAGTTTTGCCCAGATCACAAAATTTTTTGCTTCCTTTTAGATTTTTCCTTTGAGATGCACTGCATTTGAACACTTTAGAAGCATTAATTAATTTCTCTCCACAATGAAGTTGTTGTGAGATGGATGTTAAGCTCTTTTAACTGAACAGTTGGGACTTGAGGCACAGAAAATGAAGTTAGAATTGCTAAAAGCATTCATTATTCACTGATCACCAAGTTTAGCCAAATAGGAGTGTGATCCTGCAGATTTTATGCAAGCTCAATATCCACTTAAGATGTTAAACATTATCCACTTCAACAGTAATTTCAGACTGGATCATACTCTGTCCTAAGAAGCCACTTGACACAAAACACTGAAAATCCCTGGACTGTATGAAAAGATTCCTTCATGCAGAAAAATTTCTTCATGCAGAAAGGTACCAGCACTGGAATCTGCTCGACAAATACTTTGCCACATGCCAAGACTTTTGATAATGCAAGAAGTTCATAGTCTTTGTGGAAAATGCTAATACAATAATAATGCTAATATTACTAGTATATGTGTATGTATAATAAAATACATTTTTAAAATACGTGTATATGTACAATACACTAATAATTATGCCAATTAACAAATAGTGCATTCATTTAAAAAATTATTATAGCTCAAAAAAACAGATTACAGCTTGAATTTTTTTGATTTAAGATACCATGAGCAATCCATTTGTTATTAAAAACAGAATAAATCCTCAAGCCCTCCATATGGTTATCTTTGTATTGTGTCCAGACCAGGTAAGAAAAAGTTGTGTCAGATTTTTCCTTATGTAAATTTCCATGTTGTTCATATACCACAGCACCAAACACAGTTGGATTAGGAATAGAAACAGTGTCTCACTGGAAACAGATTCCTGACTTTTGAGTCAGAAATGTAATTTGCTCATAGCTATGGAAGGACACATTTCTTCCTACCAGTAAATTGTATCAATCATTCAGATTCACAAAGCCAGCTTATCACACATGGTTCACAGCCCAGCCATCTGGGGTGCTGGGCCGTTCCTCTGCCAGCTTTGTTTCTCCCAGAGTGTCCTAAATAGCAAAAGTCAAAACTTAATGGATACAGCAAACCCTTCCTAACCTACTCAGCCCAGCGGAGGAGGAGCCTATCCGGGAGTGCACAGCTCTGCACGGGGCAGTCTGCAGTCCCCTCTTCTGGCTGGTTACCCCACCTGAAGGCAGATGCTGTGGCTGGAGCCCAGCCCTGCCAGCAGCCCAGGAGTCACAGCACAAGACAGGTCGAGAAAAGGGAATCATCAAAGACCTGGGCAAAGCTCAAGAAATCAAATAGTCTACAGAAAGCAAAGGTACTGTGCAAAGGGAACGGGCAGGAGCAAGTGTTTCTAGGCAGGTCAGGACTTGCAGCCAAAATTAAGTGAGTTTTGAAGCAAGGCTTGGAAGGTCATTTCAAGCCAGTTGGTCTCCAGTGACAGAGGGTTCAACTGTCTTGAACACATTTAGTATTTAATTTAGTATAGGCACAGCCTGGGTGTCTGTGAGCTGCTATGACATAAAACTGCAGGAACCTGTGTTTACATGGATTTGTTCAATGGCCAGAATAGAGAAGCAATAAAACTGTTCGTAATTTTAAATATAAGCTTTTCCTCACTATAAAGAATCAAACTAAAGTAGAGAGTGGCAAAATTGAATGTTTCTGTATTTTTGTGCTGTGGCTGCAGGTAATGTAACTGGAAAAGAAACAAAATCAGAAATTATCAGATTACCTCGGGTAAAGTAAATTAACTGTATTTTCCTTTCCAGCTTGATTACATCCACAAAAAGACTTGAGAAAAGCATTTTATTATCTTGGTTAATTATTCAGTCCTTCCCATGATTCTAATTTAAGCCAGCAGTAACTGGAAATAGCAGAAATAAATCCAAAATGCATTATTTTCAAGTAATGTATCTAGACCATCAAAACCAATGAATATAGAAAACTTTGCAGGTTTTCTCAGACTGTTTCTATTTCAATCCTTCTTGTCATACTGCTGGAAAATAAAATTTCCTGTCATAGCAAAATAACTATGCAGATCTATCAATCCCATTTAGATTGTTTTTACAAATGCCAGAGGAAAATTGGACACATTGTCTGGTTTCATCAGCATTATTCTATGTCAGATGTCTGCAACCAGTAAATCCTTAAAAAAATTTCAGAGAAGTGTGGAGACCCTCGTACAGCAAATTTAAGCCTATTCTAACTTGGATTTTGAGACTTTTTCAGATACTCTTAGACAAAAAACAATTGACCATCACATTTTAAGTTGCTAGTCAGTGTTCAAATCAAAAGAAAAATATGTCACTTTTCTATTTCACCATTTTAAAAAAAAATATTCAGGAAAATTACAGCTGCCAATACAGCAATGACTTTTCTTCTCCATGTGATCCAATCTGTTCTCTGCTTCATGATGCTTTTGCATGAAAAAAAGCTTGGGATGTTCACACAGTACACTACAAATTTAGATCAGTGGGGAGCCACATGCAGACACAAACATGCAGGTGACTCCTGCCCACCACAATACAGCAGAACCTTAGGGTTTTCTGGCAGAGCTGGGGAGGAGCCAATAGCATTGACCTTAAGTCTTGTGCTGTTTCAGCTTTATCAATCAGAAACTGATTAACATTTCTACAATGCAATGGGTATAAGGCATTACTGTTTCATATTACACCCAATCCTATAACCGGGTTCTACATTAAAATGTGAATTCCCCATTCATCCATCTTTTCTACAGAGAAATTATTGTTCTTTTAATGGTCTATAATTTTCTGCATACATTTCTTCACAAGAGAAAACTTACTATGCCTTTCTCTGTACATATATGGGTCCTTATATACTCTTATCCAAAACCAAGGGAGTTTATTTTGCAGACACAGAGGAAAGATTCTGAAAAGCTGCCTGATCTTCTCCATCTCCAAGCCTTGGAATTTCATTCAGTTCAGACCATTTCATCCTTTTCAGTCACTTCTGGCATGTGTCCTCCAGTACCTCCCCTACAAGTATGGTGTACTCCTAGAATCCCTGGGTGTAACTCTGGGCCAGCATTTCTCTTTATGGTCACGACCCCCATCAACCCAGCCCCACTCTGTGTCACCCCTCGGCAGCCAGACATGGCTGATCCTGCATCTTTTCCCTACTTCTTTCTTTCTGCCCCTTGTATCTTTATACTGATATCATCTTCCACAACCAGATGTACTCTGTTCACCTCCTACAGGATCCACCCATACATGTTATGAAGTTCCAAAGCTCTTTATAAATATAACCCAAAACCTAAGAAAAAAGTGCACAGCACATTTACTGCAATATATGTGTGAGCACAAGTCATTTTTCCAGCATCCAGACAATAATGTATATGCAGGTGCTACATCTAGGAGTCCTGGCAATGACATTGGGAAGAAGGAACTCCAGCTGTCAAGTTGTTCTTCTGTCTTCTGTGCTCCTCTTATGTTGGTGACCATGTACTGGCTTTAGGTAAACCTTTTTGTATCTGTTAGGAACTGTCTGTTTCTCCACCCCCACCTGCATTAGGGTTTGCTCACTGCCCTTTGTCTCCCAGTCCTGGTGGGAAGCTGCAGATATATGTGCACTGAGGTCTTGCTGACCATCAACACATACCAATCTCATAGCCCTTCTCCTGACTTTCCCTCAGTGTTTCCACACCCAGACATTCCCAGGTTTAAGATTTCTATAGCACTTACTCTCTATGACACCATCTACACAAGAAAGTCTTAGTGCTGCAGGTTGCATAACGTATTTGGAAGAAGGCTGGGAGTTCAAATAATGGTTACTTCTTCAGAAAAGGGTGCCTAAAATGATTTTTGGGCACATAAAGCACAGTTTGAGCTTGCATTATTTGGAACTCTGTTCTGTGTGTTGGATATGCCTATTGCACCAGTGCAAACAGCCCACTGGTGTAGTGAGGGATCACAGGAATACAGACTGAGGGGGTTTTTTCTATTTGCTATTCTCAAGGTTCATTTATATATCTCAAAATCTGTGTAAAATCCCATCAAGGGAAATACATTACTTTAAAATAAATTGAGTGTTAGGAAATTTCCAGAAATAATCGTTTCTACTTTAGTATTAAGACAGAAATATTCCTATAAAACATTCTCAAGCAATTCTTTCCACAGATCACACACATCAACAAAAACCAAACAAACAACCCTGAAACTAACACAAACAAACAAAAAACCCTACTATAGGAAACTGCTATACATGCAGGTTTCCTATGTTCTCACAACATTCAACCTAGTATATAGAAACTGTGAACAGAATGGGAAATAATCCTATGTATTAACCATACAAAATCTAGAAACAAATGTTAACAGGCAATAGGTGACTCGCCTGATATATTTCTTGCTTGTTCCAGAGCCTATGCATTTCCCCACTCTCAAAACTCAGTGTCTGATCATCAAGCCACCTGATACTGCCCAAACACTACCATGGACAGCCTTCCCCTCAGTAGCTCCTGCCCTAACCCCAAATTGTCACTTCCAGGTATTATCAATAGTACTGCTCTAAATTTGAAGTGTACTTTACTGGGCATTACTTCACCCACATGGCTCATCTCAGATCCTGCTTCTTAGAAAAAAAGGCCACAGACAAAAACATGCTCCTTAAGCAGCTCACAGAACTGTAATGTTGCATCTCCAGCACTTAGGAAACCAATGACTTCCCTGTCACAGAGTAGTTAAAGATGAGGTGTCTTATAACACCAAACTATCATGGCTGCATACAGCATCAACACAGCAAAAATATTATTAAAAAATAATCCAGGATCTACTTACTTTTCTGCATGTCTTTTCAGCTGGAGATAGATAGATAGATAGATAGATAGATAGATAGATAGATAGATAGATAGATAGATAGATAGATAGATAGATATTAAAAAACAGTTAAGTCAGTGATATTTACTTATCTATTCTATCCTATTCTATTCTGTTCTATTCTATTCCCTTAATTTTATTCTGTCCGTGCAATTTTAAGACATGTTCTTCCTTCCAGCTACAAAAAAAATATTTTTCTCTTTTGCTTTGTTATTTCAGTTTGTCCAGTATTCAAGACTGTTTGACTGCAGCTTGTTCACCACCCTGAGAACAATTATATTGACAGAGAAGCCTCTGACAAAAAAGTATCAATGCCTCTGAAAGTATAGCACTAAGTGCATTGGTATACACCTCAGGCTTCTTTGGGGCTAATAATAATGATAATAATAATGACAGAGAGATATGTGATGCTACCATGATGAGAGCTCTGGGCTCTAACAGCAACTCGTTTGTTCAGCTGCTTTTCCATCCTCCCTGATTTCTCATTCCAAAACAGTAGCCCAGCAGTGAGCTGCCATGGCAATACACAACATTTTCTGGAAGTAAGTGAAAGATAATGCTATATCCCTGAAGGAAAAAAAAAGGGCTTAATCTAAACATGTCGGCAGCTCCATTCATGGCCAGAGGGCTGCCTGCATTCAACCCTCAACATGAATTCTGTCTTGAGAATTGGTGGTGGGAGTGGTTCTTAGCATCATATTTTAGAAAGCCATGGTCAGTTTGGGGCTTGAAAGTGGCCTGGTTTCATACTTTTACAAACAAACAAACAACTCTGAAGAAGTTTTATTTTTTAAAAAAGAATAAAAACCACACATTAGGATCCCTAGAAATTCCTATCTGAAGCAGGTATTTTGCTAATATAATGCTTCATGTATAAACTGAATTTTCCTACAACAAGTTTGCACAGTTTCATTAAAATTTATCTATATAATAGAGAGATTATTACAGAAAAAGATATCTAATTGATGTCATATTTATATCATCAATACTTTTTTTACAGTAAAGTTCTAAATTTGTATGGCTTTTAACATAACAGCATAACTACACTACTTCCAAACACGACATCTCGTAGCTACATATGCATATTTTTAAATCTTTTATTTTTAATCTGTATACAATTTCACTTACGTATGATGCACTTGAGGTGCAGTGGCAGACATTTTACCCAAAAGGATTTGTGACAGCTAATCTCATATATTTAATGACAGCAGATCTTCTGTTGAAGAAGTTATGTCTCCAGATTACAGATAACCTATTCCATTGAAGTGGCTGTGATTAAGGATTTACACAGTGTCACAGCAGTGGCAGCCAACAATATGTTCCAGTTCAGCTATGCAAAATCAAAAGCCTGTGCACACTGGAAGAAACAGTCCTTCAATCCTCTTACGAATAAATAACATACATTATTGTGCAGCTAATCATACATCACCTTGCAAGAGGAAAACATTGTAATGTTCACTTTTTATACACTCTCCACACGGAGTTTTCATCTGCTTGTTTAGTTCATGCTCCTTTTCAGACATTTCATAACATAGCAGCCAATACAAATGAAGACTTTTATTTCTTCATAAAGCAGGACTGCAGAGCAAGATTCCATCTGCCAGAAACAGTGTGTGTTTGCTCCACGCCATGCACTGACAAACAAAACCTACCCTATAGTGTCACAAGTCTGTACAAGTGTGAGTGGGGGGTTGCTGCTTCTCACACAGCACTCTGATTTATCTCACTGCTATGAAAATAAGCTGCAGACAACCAAGCAGTTGAAGGGTAACCACTCATCTGCAAACACAGAGAAACACACACCATTCCAGCTGGGAATAACATAAGTGAAATTTCTGCACGTGGCCATGCTGCTCCCATGGCTGTTCTAGGGCATGATCCCACCCTCCCTGCTCACATCCCACTGACTGAAACAGAGGTGAGGAAGAGCCTGAAGGGAAGATTTTACTCTTTGTGGACATAGGTGAACAGGTCATATTTATATCCTGTATATAAAATTATCATGAAGCCTGAGCAGTTGTATTACATGTGAACAAACAATAACGGATATTTGTACAGATCTGAAGATGAGCCCTTTTAAAGAAAGGTGTTCCTATGAAGAGAATCTACTTAAGACACTGAATATTTTAATCATTCTTAAGAAGAAAAAGATTATAGAGCTAAGTGGGCCAGCCAGAGTAAGTGTTTCAGGATGAAAAAATTTCTTGTAATTTTTTGTGAGGCAACAAAAGTGACAGCATCAAATGTGACCCTTTTTGCTATGCATTTCTGGATGAGCTTTGTCAGAACACAAGACCAGAAAGCTACAGAAATTTAGCATTGCAAAGAAAAAAAGCACAGTGGATCTGCTCACATTACACTGCTTGCAATGAAATGGCAGTAACTAGAAGAAAAATTCAGGAGTGCTTAAGATACATCTTACACGCATATGACTGTAGAATTTTCCCTTTTACCTCTGAACTCAAGTGGGCATCAAAGATGCTCAGCACCCTGCAGTAGCAATCCTTTCCTTCCTCTGCTTGCTGTGCATGTCTGCCTTGCAGATATTCTCTACTGCCTCTATGACTACCCCTTACTCCTGAAGCCCTATATTTAGATATTCCAGTGCATGTCACAGGCAGCTCTGCTCACACACCTTAACTGGTGGTTTTCTTTTCAACCCACACACATGTCACATTTTCCGTTAGTTTTGTCTAAACACAGAAGAGCTCCCAGTTCAACATATACCTTTTCCTGGAATCCTCCTCAGCTGCTGGAGCAAAATCACAGCTGTACTGCTGGAGACAGAGTGCTCCAGATGCTCAGTGCTGGCTGTATGATTTACACCATAGACCAAACAATAAGCACATCTCCAGGAGGAAGCATGTGCAGGATGATTGCCCTGCTCTGTGGCCATCTTTACCAGCAAGTTTACATGAGATGATTAACTATCCCACATTCCACAATGGACAGGCCTACTTGCACCCTAGCTTTTTGGTTATCTGTCAAGATACACATAATGTTACTTTTTGGGTCTGAATAAAAACAATCAAAAGAATCCAGATTTCCATGGCTTAACCTAGCACATTTTTGTCAACCTTCACATTACCAGAAAAATGTCATTAAAATGTGCAATGACATAAAGTTCACAGTGTCAAGAATCATGCAAGCAGAAACAATTTATCCCAGATCTTCCACCTTGTATAAGGGCAGCAAAGTCTCTTAGAACAATCTGCAGCAGAATTATTTTATGTCTTGAGTAGGACCTCAAGACATGTCCTCTAAGTTAGTAGGGCAGAAACAACCCCTGTGGCATTGGAAACAGTGGAGTGAGTAGTGGAATGAGTGCAGGGTTGGCAGTTGACAGCAGGAAAGTCCTGAGCTGTAACTAATCCAAAGAGAAGCAACTGATTTTTTTATGTGGCCTTAGGCAAATCCCTTCATTCCTCTGCTTTCATTTAGCCATCTGTAAAGTGAGAACAACAACATCCACTTTGCAGGGATGCTGTGGCCATGGGCTGCAGCTGAGTCAGTGACTCTCAGCCACACTTTCCAAGGAGACTTTAGCCCTCCCGTGCAGAGAGCAAAGCCAGTTCATTCCCATGGCACAGGCTCAGCAGAACAAAATCAGAATTGTGTGGAGGAAATTACCAAATTAGAAAGAAGAGAGTGGAGACTGGAAAACAGAGGCTGAAAAGACATTACATTCAAAAAAGCACCAGCTTCTCTGGGATTTACTGAGCCTCTGGTGGATCATAAATATTTCTACCTCTGTATGAAAGTTATGGCAAAGTCCATGCGGTGAATATTTTACCCAAGGTAGAACACAAAAGCCATTTGATGTGACTGTGATTCTGACAAAAGTCAAAAGGGAACCTTTTATGCAGACATTTGAGCCAGCATTATCAAATCCGTAAACAATATCATTTTCTGCATGTCATGTATCTCCTCTGACTGGTTCTCACTATAAGCAAAGAGCTTTCATTTTTTACAGAGTACTGGAAAATACAATGGGTATTATCAAGAAAAGAAGAAAACAATTGTCTATCATAAAAAAGTAGTCTATCAAAGCTTGTCATGTTTTAACCAAGTCTCAACCACAGTAAACAACAAAATGTGCCAATGAGAGCACATTGGAAGGAAGATGCACTTACAAGATAATATTCAGGCTTCTTCATGATAAAGCACCCACTTGGGTAGTGAAGGGTGTACATGATCATTGCTTGGAACATGTGGCTGGCAAGAAGGTGTTCCTAGAGTCACAGAATTGGGCAGTAGTTAGACATGTCTGTCCCATTCTCCATCCCTACGTGACAGGACCCACCCCTGTGATATGTCTTCTGACCGCCATTCTCTGCCAAGCCAATTCTCTCATGAGTTTAGTTAAACACCTTTCTGTGACAAACAATAATTCTGAAACAGCAGCATCAGTGTACTGTTTAACCCCTCTTGTTACAAAGCCAGCTATGAGTGTCACAGACCTAAGGGCAAGGTGCACAGCCTGAACATTGCCATCTATTTCAGCCGTTTCCTTGTCCTTAGTGGCTTGATCTTATAAAATTAAAAACTAACAGACCTTCTATTTTTTTTTCTGATTGTTGAATGGAATGCTAAAATCAATGGGGTAAATTATTCCAAACAGCTAGCCCACTGTTTATACAGCCTCAACATTAATTCAAAGAAGGATTTTCAGAAAAATATTTTACATGTAACTGTACAATTATTTGCATGTAATTGTACTGAAACTGCTCTCTGATGCACATCATTTTTGTCCTTTTTGGAAGCTTCTTTACTTGAATCCTTTTCAATGGCTTATGAATGATCTTCTGCATTTACCTGACAGATAGTGTCATGACTGAAGTGATTCCCATATAATTACAATAATGACACTTATTAATCTGCAAATACCCCTACAGCTCATGGTCCTGCTTTCAGTTTCATTCATCCCACCTATTTACAGAGTCATCACCTCTTTTGCATAGCTGAGTCACCAGTTCAAACACGCGTGACGCTTCAGGTCTCTTTGAACTCACCTTCTGACATCCATTCTGTGCCTGTTGTATGAATTTTGAAAGGAAATCTGTTGTGACTTTCTCGTGGTAGATTTATGGAAAACCCTCTGTTTCTTCTTTCAACTAGCATTGATTCATCAGGAAAGCAAGGTGGGGGGCATGCCACTCACATGCCTGGCTAGGTCATTTGCACGGAATAAGCCTGTTCAGGAATCTACCAAATTAAAATTGCTTTATTGCAGCAGTGAGTGGTATAGCAAGTGTCCCAAATGACACAGCTATCAGACTGGCATTGCAGTTGCCTGACAACATTAGAAGACAATTACCATACAAAGCAGGGAAATACCATCTGACAGCATGAAGGTTTAACCAAAGACAAAACTATCCATGTTACAACCAATCACCCGGCATCACACACTGAGATGTTTGTGTACACAATCCCCGGTCTAAGTTAAACAGCCCTTCTGCTATAATTTTGTCTGCAGTGGGAACTCCATATTAGATTGTGACAGGATTAAGAGAGACTGTGATGGGGAGAGCAACTATTTTCACTCTGTTTTACTCGATGCATTAAGTGTAGTTTTTACTGGTTTGGTTCAATAATTTATAGTAATTGTGTGCAGGGACTTCAAGATCCATTTACAGGATGTTGGGTCTGAGATCATTTCCTTTCAGATGCACAGCAAATCCTCCTTAGAGTCCTCAACCCTGCCTCTTTCATCCCTACACAGAGGGCAAAAGATAAGCCAGATGGTCACCAGGATATCAGGAGGACCCAGAGAGATTTGGGAGTATCACAGAGGAGGATAAGAATGAATCATGAGAGGCCTTTGTGCACAACCACTGGAAACCCAGCAGGCTCAAAACACAGCAAGAGATCCTTCATCTGCCACTGGGGTCTGAGGCAAGCCACTGCAGCACATGAGGCTCTCCTAAAATGTTAAGCAATTTATTTTTCACATCCAAGAAAGTACATGGGCCTTGAGAATAGTTTCCATCTCTCTTATCAGTTCAAGCCTGCTACACAATAAATAATACACAGTTAAAGCCATTGCCAGGCTGGCTCACAGCTCTCTGCCTGGTCTTCCAATTCCAAAACATTAACCATCTTTGAAAAGTATGTAGAAGATGTATGTGACATATACTTAAAAATAGCTGAAGGAATAAAGGGGTGGCTGTGCAGGGACTTCTCATTATAGCTCTTACTATAAAAAGCCTGGAAAACAAGATTAAGTTGTTGAGCAATTGTTTCAAAACTAAGATGCAAAATGAGGTGAGGAAACTAGTGCTTTAATTAAAACTGCAGGTAGTAGCAGCTATTGTGAGTGCATTAATCAAAATCCCTAGTACAGCAACAACAGATGCCTTCCTTTCGTCACAAGGATGCACTCAACAGCAAAGTGCTGCTGTACCAGCATGAATACTGAGGGATAGATGCAGTGGTTCAGGAGGCTGTTGATCCTTACTAGATTCCAGAAGAAAGAGGTTCACTGCTCTAGTGTATTCATGCTAAATTATGACACCCATGTTGACCTGTGGAAGAACAGTGAGATTCTACCCATTCTTCCTCCCTTATCCTTTTGCTCTCAAATGATGGAAACAAGAGAACTATTTCCCCATCCATCCCAGCCTGACCAACCAATTTCTTAAAAAAGGCAGGTGGGCCACAGTCACAAGACCTGGAGGTTTCCAATGCCTGAATTGTCTAATGTTGTTTTGAGAGAAGAGTCTTGAAACCCAGATGTGATGCTGATGGAATATTACCATCATTCCTCCTGGGAGTGGATCAATTTATCACGATGTTGTTGGCTTTTATTCCACAAATTCCAGATACAAAGTGAAAAGTACCATGGTGCTAAATATTTTGCTGTAATACATTAATATACTTACTGATTTAATACTATCTATAAAAAGTTTTTAGGAAAAAAATGGTATTTTCTAATATTGTTATATTCCTGGCAGTTGATTGAAATACAAAATTGAACAAAAGAACTTCCTTTAATTTCACAGCCTGTGAGTCTTTCATAAAACTTTTAAACATCAATTATGTCCCATCACTGCAGAAGTCAGGCTGAACTAAGTAATTTATGCCTAAATAGCCTTATACTGTCAATTACTATAGATCAGTTCATATACATGCAAATTACTGTTATTTTTGTACATATTTTACCATTACATTAATCTTTCTGATGCTTCATATTTTCTGTAATGTAGGCATCTTGTACATGTAGCTCTGTGTGACTTCCATAAAACATGTGTGGTTGAGCAATACAGAAATTGGAATCCTAGAGCAATTGTTTATGGATGGGCCTGTACCATATCCCAAACAAAAAATGAAAACAGGGAATTAGTGTTCTTCAAAGTCAGTCTCAAAAATTTGCCTTCCTTTCCTGTGGAAAATAGAAGAAGAGTTCTCCTTCCAGTTGAATGGTTGGGTGTGGCTTTTGAAGAAATGACATTGCAATAACTTGTTGGGCCTTTCAGATTAAACTGATGGCTTGCCTAAAAACTGAAGGCACTCTTCCTCATCTGGAGTAGGGCTGGCGATATTTAGGCAGGACTTTGGAAACTCATTCTCCAACTCAGAGAGGCTGGAAATATTAAATAGCCAATACATGGTGATAGAGCTTGTGTGCTCTGGTGAGAGCTGAAGAAAATTTTGTCTGCCTTGTTTTTAGTCCTACAGTCCTAGCAGTCAGTCATTTTATCACCAGGTACTTTTCAGTGCTGTTGTGACACAGCAGCAGTACTGTGGGAGTGCCCACAGCTAATGGAGAGTGGGGAGGAGCAGGGAGCTCTTCTGGATCTGTCTTTTCCTTCCTGCTGCAGAGAGGCTGCCAAGCTCCCTGCAAAGATAAGGTCATGAGAAGAGATGAGGGGCAGGCTATGCCCCAGTGGGTGGCAGAAGAGCTCTGTCCCAGTGAAACAAAAGACTGTTGTCTACTCAGAGAAGCCAAAAATTATCGTATCAGGATGTTGGTATTCACTGGAGCCTTTGTGAATCTGAGAAATTGTCTACCAATTCAGAATCCAACCTGAGAACTTCAGAAATATTTTTGGGCTAGCTTGTAAAATATATCTGGACAGCAGTGAAAATGTAGATTCCTTAACAATTTAATTCCACATTTTTAACTGAAGAATTAGAATCATATTCATGGATTGCTAATCAGGCAGAAATTCCATTTTATTTTGCTTTTGAAGAGTCCTGAAAGTCTAAACTCAAAACAGTACACAACACAAATATTAATATAACAAAGAAATTCTATGACAGAGAAGAAATAAGCAATATCTATTTGGGCAATATCTAACAGAGCAAAGAATCAATATTCAGAAATCCTTTGTGTATTCTTAGGCCTTTGATCATCCAGTGGAGTAAATGAGTCAAGGTGCATCTTTAAAACCCACCTGCAAAGATTGAAACACGCTGACACAATACAAATCTTATCTCATATTTAAATCTATTATCTAAAAGGAGCAGTTACAGCACTGTCATACCCATCAAAACCTCCCTTGAAAACCAGGGAAGAATAGGGTTTTCTGCTAGATTTAAGATGAGCATCTGGAAAATACGTTTCTTTTTGGGCCTGATCCATTGTTATTTATCCAACAGCAGTGTGGCTGAGTCCCTGAGCACCGTGGTCTCACTAGACCCCACAGGAGCTTTTTGCCATGTCAGTGGATGTGGAACCACTCTATGCTTGGCCTGACCCAGCTTCCCTCCCTTTCATAACCATGCTCTGGGTAGGGAGAGCAGAATGTCACTATTTCAGTGTATTGCAAGAGGTTATAACCAAAATTGAAAGAGAAATAACCATACAGGCTTAAGAGCCCTGCATCCAGCAGTCACTAGTCCTTAAGAGGAAAATGAGGGACCAGGAAAGGAATTCATCAGAAAACTCCCATCTAAGAACACAGCCTTTTATCAAAAGTATTTCCTCTGTTATGTCCTTGCACTCTCTGAGTGCAAGGTACTTACAGAATTTCATGTTTCATTGATCATCCCATATATAAATTCAAGTAATGGATGGTAGCAATTATTCAACCAGTTGGTCAAGGAAAGATTTTAAGTCATGCTGAAACACAAATGACTCACAAACCCATGCTTTGCAGATTTTATGCATGTGCTAGAGCATCACATCTTACACTTCAAACTCAGAAAATATTTTGAAAAACAAAGAATGGTCTGGTTCCACAGCATGCTACAACCTGCAACCTTTTTCCTATGTACAACACATAATGCAGCCAAACAAAAGCAGTATTTTCCATCCATTTCCCAGTGTCATCAGTGAGGTACCTAAACAGGCAGATCATTTAGGAACACATACAACTTTCAACACACAAGCAATACTCTCACCTTCCCAACAGGGTAGACATAGTTCCTGCTTTGATAGATTTGGCCATAAATGACGACTTGCTATGGAAGACAAGGGAAAATACAGTATAATCTATTAGATAAGATCTCTTACACCAAGAGGTTCCCCATCCCTCAGCAGATGCAAGGTCAGTGCTATCCCCTGACAAGACACATACAAACACAGGTCTGAGAGCAGAGATGGCAGGAAAGAGCAACAGCCCCCTTATTTTCTGAAAGGGCTGAGGTAGGATCATGTGTGAGATGGCCAGTAACACCCCATGGCAAAGAAAGGTGAAGTCTTCATGATTTTTTTTATTACTTGTGTTACTATATGCTAACAAGACAGGCAGCTTCCTCCTGCATCATTCCTTGCACAATATTTTTGGGTTTTGCCTGTCTTTGTGACAAGCAGCAGCAGCACAAGCATCTCCTCTGGCCTAGGAAGAACTGTAAACCCCTGATTTGAAAGGACCTCTGGGTCTGCTGCCTGGATGCTTCAGGCAGCAAAGGATTCATATGCTCTTCAGTTATGGTCTTCTGAAGGGAGCATCAAGGGAATGTCACTCTTACTGGCTGGTAGCACAGCTGTTAAAGCACCTTTTTACAGATTTTAAACATCAGGTCTCTCTTTTATAGTAGCAGTGTTGCATAAACAGCACATGCTGTGCCTTAGCTTTCAACCTTCCAGCTGCTGAGAACAACTTAGCCTGACATATGGGGAGGTTACTCTAAAAGTGTATATACACCACTGCATTACAGAATGATGTCATACACACACATAACCATGCATTCAATCACATTTGATATAAGGTAAGCATGTTTGCATGATGTATCCCAATACACATACCTCTAAAATCCTATGGAATCATCCATTAGTACAAACCAACATCAGATACTATAGAACAGAAATTATTTTTGCATTATTTATAGCTTTTTGTTTTAAAATTATACATGTGCAGTCATTACAAAATGATTCAGTTATGCACTGAATCCATAAGCATATGTCTAAAAGATCACATTTGTATATATGCTGTACATATCAATTTACATACACATAGTGTATATATAAATATAGATGTTATAGGTTTAGATATAGATGATATAAATAGATACACAGACTCTCTGTAATATGACATTATTGTTTGAAAAGGGAACATAACAGCTTGTCTCCGGTGGCATTAGAGCTAAGGCCCATAAGCACATCACTGCACTGCCCACATGAAGAACATTAGTGTGGGGGAGATGGGGGAATAAGACTGTAATATGATCTCACAATTGCATGCAAAGACAAGTTTACAAGACCATGAAGAAGGCAAGGTTATACTTTTTTCTCCACCTAGCAGCAACTGTTGAGCTCAGATACTGTGACCCTAGGGAGATTTCCTCTCATAGAGACAAGATACCACTAAGCTGTTGGTGGCTCCCATCTTGCTCCTCAGCAAAGTCTTCCACCAAACTGAACATCTGGCAGTGTTTTGAAGGTAGCAATATTTCAAAAGCAGCAGCACCATGCAAGGGACTCTACCTTCTTCCTTCTTTGCAACCTTACATACCACACACTCATACACAAAGTAAATACTCTACCCCTATGTATTGTGAATGTATTTCTCTAGTGCATATGTACATACACACCAACACAGAGTGGTTGTATAGGAGCTCAGACAAATGGGTTTTAAGGCATGTAAGTACATACACAATACTACATGTGCAGACTATCCAGGACTCTGCTACTTATAAGCAGAACAAGTGCAGTTGAATGGAGAAGACTGTATAAAGCTGTGTTTGTCACCTATTTTGTTTCTTTATAACATTTATAGAGGATTTTGCAAAGCTAATTCTAGATCGTTACTTGCCATTTTGCAAACAAGTTTAACATCTGCTGCATCAGGTAAATGTGTAGCTATTTACCCTTCTGTAGAGATGGTGCTGATTACATAAAGGAGCAGGTGTATTTCTTGGGTAATGCAGCTGAAACAGAAATATTTTTTCCCAGGGGAAACCAGCCAGGATGTATGAAATGTGCTGAGGATACAGGATGCAGTGCTTACTAGGAAAGTCTCAACCAATTCCCTTGCAAGGTATGCAATCTCTGTACATCAGGTGCATCACCAAGTGGTACCTGAATGTGCTGTAATGAAATTATTGCACCAACAATTGCAGACTCTGTGCTTTCAATGGAGAGGCCAACAGCATTTTATTTTTTATCAGCAAGGGAGACTAACTAAACCTTCTTTTTTCTCTCTCTGTTTCACACAAACACAAAAACTTTGCATAGAACCACACTTTATAAGCTCTTCTTCCCTTTGGCAAGCATAGATATTCTCCTAACTCCATGAGTGAATGCAGGAGTCAGGAACTAGCTGTGCAACTTTGTTACTGTAAGGATGCTGAACCATGTCAAAATCTGTCCTCCTGGGGCAGTACCATCATTTGCTGTGGGTGCTCTTTGCCATATTCCATCTCAAACTGCAGCCCACATCCAACACTGTCTGCCCTGATGTTCTCAGCTGATCGACATTCAGGTCCCAGGTCACACTCACAGCTACCACTGCATCTTCCCTCTTTTCAGCTTAGCTTAGCTTTCCTTTCATCCAGACAAAATATAGCACCTTCAAGCCATATCACACATAGGCAGCCTGTCTTTGGATGAAGTTACCTCACAGTATTTGCTACATAATTTGGTGGCTTACTCCTTAATGGGCTCTACTCTGGCTGCAGGCAGATCTAGTCAAAGAATGTTAATTAGCAAGCAGTCAGACCTATGAAATATTGGTCTTGTAATTATCCATTGAAAATTTTCATCTTACTGTACCACTTTTGAGCCCATCTAAATTGCTTTCCCATCAGCCCAGTGGGGTTGCTTGAGAGGTAGGGACTGGTACAATACAAAGAGGGTGAATATCATTAATGAAACTCTCCCTGAGAGTAGTATGCAAATGAGAATTTTTTCATCCTTTATAGTCAGCAACTCTAAATGTTGTATGGCTGCCCCACTCATTAGAGCAAAGGCATCATGCTGGATAAACACATTGCCCTCTATCCCTGTTGCTTCATTTCTCAGTAAAATTCACACTCTGGAAGAACTGAGCAATCAATGTTATTCACTGAGAAATGCAACACAGTGGAACAGGGCTCTTGCAGAGAATACAGCCATGCTGCAGCCTTCTCACTTCTGAAAGCTAGAGTGGTTTCCATATGTTGTGCTTGCAAACTCTGCTCACAATCAGGAAAATCTTGAAAGGGTTTCAGCTCAGAATTCCACAGAAAGGGCGATGAAATACTGCCCTGCTGGCACAGTTCAGAGTTAGGTGCTGCTCTTACTTAATAAATTGTGAGAGACCACAGGCTCCTGCCTGATGGAGAACTTCCTTGGTGGGTTTTTAGCAGCTCTTTGATCTGAGGCTTCACAGTGTGGTGCAAAGATTGACTGAAAGACACAATGATGTTACTGAAGTTTGAATGTTGTTTGATTGCTAGTGAATCGTACTAGTTCCAATTGTCTCCTGTGTCACTTAATTTGATCTTTCTTGCTTTTCCTCCCTGACATTTACAATCACATAGCATACTTTTGTTATGGACAGGGATGTGAAGGGGGATGCAGGACATGGGATTGTTTTCAGCCTTTTGCAGATCCAGTGGCCTACCACAGTATTTCTCTCTTTTGGAGTTTTTCTCCCTTCTTCCATCACATTTGTACAAGTACATTCAGAGATGAAAATTCAGAAAAAAAAAAAAATAAGAGCACAGACCTTGCAGGAGGTGAGTTTGTCATTATTCTCTTTAATGGCATTGATTTCCTTTTCATTTTCACTGCTGAAGAGAAAGGAAGAACTGTAAATAAGAGAATAATGCTACTGTCACTCTGACATACTGTAATGAACAGCACAATACACCTTGAATGAAAAACGCAGGAAAGCAGTTCTGCAAAACTACCATTTCCAGGGTCATAGGTACTATATAAATGGAGTTTTAATTTTTTTTTCTGGTTTTTCATATAATGTAATCATAGAAATGTAGAACCAGAAGATGCCCAGGGGGTCCTGAAGGACAGCCTCCAGTGAGACATTTAATGTTCCTCCCTGAATATAGGGGAGTTTGGCATCTCCTAGACCTTTCCTGGCAGGGAGGACCAAGGCTCAGATGCAGAAAGCCCAGTTTATCCAAACATAGGATGAGCTGCACCTATCCGGCATGTCCCTGCATGTCCCTTCTGTCCCTACAGCAGTCCTGGACCCAGGTGTTAAGGGCAAGCTGAGAGGACTTTGGCCCAGAACAGACCACTACTGCACCAAAATGAGTCACCCTAGCCCCCTAATCAATGAACTTCTGGGTAATCCAGAGGCAGACACCATGCTGTAAACTTTCCATCTACCCTATCCCTCCTTGCACCACACACAGTCCCCTGTCTCCGGACCCCCACACACCCAATTTGCTAGCATGAGCTCAACAAAAGACACTCTATGACTATGCATTTACCCTAGAGAGAAACCTTTTCCTGGTATCAAAACTAAATAGTCTCCTAATGTAAATTAGATTAATTTATTCTGGTCTCTCAGCAGAAAGTAAACCATGGCATAAATTACTTGTTCTGGACAGATCCTGTTCCATGCTCCTGTCATACTTCAAGAAAAAACCTGACCCTAAGGAATCTGAGGCATATTTTTGACATAGGGTTGTCACAACATAATCTAGTAACAGGGTAAGGATAGAAAGCTTGGCCATTTCTTAATGAGAAATCTGCTTGGAAACACCTCTTTTGGGGTGATGCTGAGCTGCAGAAGAGTCACTCGCAGCAGCCTTACATGGTAGGATTAAAGACAACCTGACAAGATGACTTTAAAAACTTGATCTGGCAATGAACTGTGCCAAGAAAAAGTAAGCCTGTTTTAATTGAAGTATTTCTTGAAACAATGGTTTAGAGATTCCTGAGTTCATTAGTGAGTCAGACACAAAAAGAATGAAGCAATTTGCACTTACTCAACCAAATCCCATCCAAAAAAAATTAAAAAATTTCTATTGCAATGGGAGAAATGGGGCTGGGGGAGGGGCAGAGGAATAACCACCAGGTTAAGATAACTAATAGTGTTTTTAAAATGTAAACTTTTTAAAAAGAAAAAAAAACAGCCAAAAAACCCCAAACCCTCAAATGCATTTCTTTTCATTGAAGTAGAAGCTCAGAGGATATTGTGACTTCTTCTAGATTCCAGCAGATTATCAGTCATAGTGATTTTGTCCCTCTCCTATATAGCAATCAAATGTTCAAGTTTACTTGATCCTGGATGCAGTTCTTTAATCCCTCCTACACAGAAAACTTTACTGAAACAGGTTGTTTTACAGCCAGGTCTTTGGTATTTCCATTGCTGTATTGATCTCTCCATAGATTTCTGAATGAAAATAATCAGACCATCAGCTTCTTTCCATCTGCACAGAAACAGGAAAGGTTATGAGTTTCACTGCTCAAGACTGCCTTAGAGTCCAGTATTTTAAATGAGGCCATTTGAAAGAGAACCAAACCTCTGAAAATTCCATAAACTTCCTTGAAGAGTATGAATTCTTCTACAAGGTAAACTTACTTGCCAGGCTGAATTTACAGTTAACTTTAGTATAGACTTGGAACAGAGAGAGGGAGTAAATGTCATGATGCCGTGCTGCGAAAGGCCTTTATGTGAAAGAAAAAAATACATATATGAAATTCTGAAGTACTTGAAAAGCAGTGAATCTGAGCATTAGAGTCCAGAGAGGGAATTTATGTGACACGCAGATTTATCTGCCCTTATGAGGTCAAGTCTTTTATACTGGTGGCTTAACAGTAGGAGTTTAGTTTTTGTGCTCACAGGAGTTTTATGACATTGGCTTTCTGAATATCTCTTTTCCTATCAAGCACTCACAGACAGGAGTAAAGATCAATGTATTCTTAACTTACTTACATGGTACATTTGTTACAGATTATGCCATTTTGAAGACAGACAAGAAGCCTCAGAGCAGGACTATGAAACAGACCTTCAGCCAAAAGGTGAGTTCTGCCTATAGGAAAAGATTCACAAGAAAACTTAAATTAAGAATTGTATGTCAGACAACAGAAACACAGAAGGAAAATCACAGGGAGAAACAAGTTAACTCCACACCAAGAAAGGCAAGCTTGTCTAGTCAAAGACTACCTAAGGAGAACCTAAAGGGCTGATAAACCAGACAATCACTAGCTCTTCAATATCACTTCCCTTCTGCTTGTGCCAGACAGTGTGACTGTGGGCTACTGACCAGGCCTCTGTAGGAACAAGCTCTACAAGTAGATGGGAATTTTTATAAATTTGTTAGTCATCAAAGGGCAGAAAAGAGGAGAGCAACCACGGAGCAGCAGGATAGTCCAGGTCCAGGGTAGTAAGGCAAGCAGGAGGTGGTGGGAGCCACAAGGATAAGAGCCTGGTGCTCTGGGCCATGCTGAGTGTGCAGAACACAAACAAGAAGAGCTTCAAAAACCTGACCGTCACACAGAGGTCCAAGGTAAGGCAGTTTGAAGTCACAGCAGCAACCTAAGGAGCTCTGACAGACTAGCTGGGCCTGAAGCAGCAACCCAGCAAGGCCAACGAGATGTGAGATTGGCATAGAGAAAATGAGTTTTAACTCTGGGAGGTGAAGTCTGTAACAGGGATTTGTTTGGATGATTGTAGGTGAGTAAAAGCCTGGTTTTATCAACTTGAAACATTGTCTGCTTCACCGCGTGAAGTGGCTGCACAGAATTTCCAGGTCCAGTGGGAACACGCCAGCACAGGGAGGTGCCAAGGAAACGCCTTCTTTCCCATGCACTGCCATTCAAACTTGGGTACATCAGTCTGAACCAGTAGCATTTACAACATAAGTTACTTACCCTTGTAGATCATATCTATTGATTGCTTAAACTTTAATGCTTCTCTTAGGGAGTTTCTAGATATTTAGACTGGCGCTCTGCACATGAGGAACCTGGTACCTGAAAGGTGGTACAGTGTGTTTCAGAAGGAGAAGAAAAGCAGTCCAGCTTCTCCTCACAGCAGAGTCAATACAGCAGCATGATATTAGCAGCTGGCTTCAGTGACATGAAATTTAACTGGTGTAAAATTGTAACCAAATACTGTCACCGAATAGCTTGTACCTGTCTGCCAAAATCAAACTGCCTCTCACTCCTGTGTGCTCGGAGGCATCACAGGCTCCTGACCAAGAGGAGTACATCAGCACCACCTCCTGGCAGCTAAAAAAGCCAGAGATTTAAGAAAGAGAACAGAAGGTGAGAAAAAAAATTCAGTCTTTGTGGGAAAGATAGCAAAATCCTGTCCAACCACTAATGATAACATTCCCAATTCCTGTAATGATCTTTTGGTATCAGGACATAGATCTGCTGTTGGGGAGCAATGGTCTAGTCAATGCCTTGAATGAATGCAGGGCATCATGGCAGAAAAAAGGATAAGACATAAAGACACCAAGACACATATCTTTGACACGTAAGCGAAGGTTGAAGTAACCCCAAAAACTCTCCTCACATCAAATTTTGTCATTTGAAAACCAAAGCGCTCAGAAACTTCAATGGAATGACCTGAAAGAGGATTTGAAATGTGTATAAACAGTCTTTGCAGTGTCTAAGTACATTCATGCTTTACTTGCTCCTCACAGCAGTTGCAGCTGAGACTGTGGTCTCCTTACAAAAGTCAGAAGGGTAATGTGAGCATTTGTCTTGACCAGAGGAGAAGCAATTCAAAGACAAGTGCTGGCAGCTTTCTTCAGAAGATGGTGGATCCTGTACTTAAACACGACAGCTTCACAAAGGGCAGCATGTTGATTATCAGCACTATAAAAGAACCAAACAGCTCTGTAGCTCTTTCTTTGCACACTTGACAGTGCAAAATGATGATGTAGGAGGGAAATCAGTGAACATAAAATGCTCCCTGACTCTGAAAAACCACGTGGAAGAAAAAAGGAAGAAACATTTGCAATGCTAAATGAAATTACATTATTCTTATGGCAGTTCTTCAAGCTGTGAGATTACTCAAGCAGAACTGCTGGTAATCAGGAGGGCCAACTGGCAAATTGAAACCTGTTTATGTCTATGGGAAAGATAAAGGTCCTGAAACAGATAAGAAATAAACCTTGTCATTTTTATCTAAAACTGAAAAAGATGATTTGGGGAGAAATCCTGACTTTAATGTCTCAAAAAGAAGCCAAAAACTTTAGCATTTCATGAAAGGTAAACAGCAAACTGAGGATCTACACAGATGGCTTCTAATTTGGAGGTTAGACAATTAATTTTCTCACTCTGAAACTTCAGTGAAAGATTCTCAGGAGCCTTCTCCTTTTCTTGGCTTGTCTAGCTCCCTTCATTTTCTTATGGCCACACACAACTTCCACTTTACGTCAATAGAAAAGTTATTTGCAGGATTTAACAAGGTCTAGTACCTTTTTTTTTTTTTTTTTTTTTCCTGGCAGAGAAACAAGACCTTTATTTTAATAGTGGATGAATCTATTTGTAATTTTTAAAGGTTTTTGAAAGATAAATTCTTCTCATTCACTAAAAACATTAGTGTTACAGGTGAATTTTGGTTTTTGGTGAGTACAAAATGGCACTCCAAGGATGGACTTGCTCCCTCTACTCTTCAGCTTTTGAAGAAGAGTCAGCTGAGTAAATCTCTCTGGAAAGCTGCTGTAGGCTATCGTGCTATCTTCTATGAAACCTGGCAAGAGGAATGTTGAACAGCTAAATCTCGCAGATCCACCTCTAAAAGTGAGGCTGTTCAGAGAACAATTCAATGCCTAAATTCTCTTGGAATCAGGAGGAGGGAATATTAATAAGTGAGATGAGCCACCAATTCTGTGTCTCACCTACCACTTCCCAAGCATACTAAATGCAAGGTTAACCATCTTTATCCAAAAAGTAACTGTTTTACTAGCTAGAAAGAACCAGAGGAGGTGGACGCACAGCACACATGCCCATAAAAAAGCCAGGTCAGCTTTTGCTGAAGTACAATACTTGTTGTACCTTCTGTTAAGGCTTAATATCTCAAAGCAATATTAAGTTGATTTCTTGACTGGACATCCAGCCCCTATTCCAACTCTCAGAACTTCCTCCATTATTGATGCTGAACCTTAAAACTAAAGAGGAGGGGAGGGATCATTCCCAGAGCTGTCCATGGCTTTATCTCAGGTGGACACTTGTTGGTCACAGTGAGAACCATAATTTAGAAAGCACTTGTATTTACCCTCTGTACTCAACTTCCTCTCAAATTGTTCAATGTCTTCAAAAGCTGGGAACACAGTTTTTATTTGTTCTGTGCAGCAAGTTCTTATGCAAACCATAGGTTTTGTGGGACAGAGCTGAGTCCATCTTCTTCACTAATACTCTGAAAGCAAACAATCATCCAGAGACCACTCCTCATCGTGGCAGATGTTTCTTATATGTCTTTAAGCAGATGATAATGTATAGCATATGCTTGAAGGACAATAAGCATACATGCTCCCAAGCTAAGAGAAAGCTATTCAAGTCTGTTATAAAAAGCAGTATGCAGGAATTAGTATTATTCATCAGTCCTATAAAGAATAACTATCATTGTTAAAAGGCCTAGACAGATGGAAATTAATTCAGAGGAAATTCTGGTGAACAAGAGCACAGATCCCAAATGTTTTGCTTACACCATTTTGGTAAGTTATAAATGAAAAAAAAAATCTTAATGACAAAGAGACAGATATAAACATAATGGTTATTTTCTCTTAAATGGTGTATAAAGATCAACTCAGAAGTTTGGCTTAATAAAACATGCTCAACTTTTGCAATCAAATTATATAATTCAAGTTAAAAACTTTTAATTAAAATTGCTTTATAAATTGCATTCATTATGTATGTTTGCAGTGATACATTTCTTTGCCCTCTGGAGCAATCTGTTTTCCTTAGTTTCTTTTTTTTTTTTACTTAATGAATTATCCTCATTTACACAAAATGTTAATGCCAAACTCTTCATTAATAGGATAAATATGGACTTCAGTAACAACAAATTATGTGGTGTCACTATTAAATGATCTTTCCTTTCCAGTCTAAGTTCACTGTTCAACACCAAGCCTGCAAACAGTTTGGAAGCTGAATTTTTCAGCACAGCACAAGAAATGTTTAAAGCAAAGATTTCAAAAGCTATTCTTCTGGGATGGTCTAGCACAATTTGAGATTTCCTGTCTTATTTTGAAACATGGATAGTGAATGTTTTTCTTTGCTGCACTGGTTTTCTTCCCACAGTGCTGCAGCAGATTAGGATGCATAGGAAAGCAAGTGGCAGGGCAGACTGGCTCTGTTTCTTAGCTGGCATGAACAGCTTGATATTTAAACAAATTTAGGACATGAGCTCCCAAATAGATTGCGTTTCTCACAAATTTTGGCTGCTATATCAGATGTCCCATCCTTACAGAAACTACACAGACAGAGGCAGCTCAGTGGAAATAGGCAAATACTGCTTCCACAGTAGAATTGCAAGTGGCAGGACATGTCCAAAGATAGCAGAGTGTCATTATTTTCTTATAAAACCTTACTGAATGTTTTTTACAAGAACAAAATTTCACAACATGGTCTTGAACATTCCCACTCTGACACCCAGGCAGCAGAGAGAAGTCTACCACATAGTGCAAAACTAGGGACAATAAAGACACAGTTGAAGGACTAGGTTAGGACAAGTAATTGCTAAAGATCCAGAAGAAGCTGGTAAGCCTGAGATTAGCTAAGAAAGAGGACTGACTTCTGAGGATTGATGAAAAGACCTTGATAGATGTAGCAAAGAAGGATGGATCTCTAACCACCAATGGATCTTTCTCTTCAAGATGCAGAGCATACTTCTAATTTCCCAAATTTGGTATCAGCCATGGGTTATAAAGCACCTTGGAAAGGGCACTTTTCATTCTCCTTCACTGCTGGTAAACAGGTGATTTCAATCTGATACTGCTATCAGTTATTCTGCTGCTGAAGTGACAAAGATCTCTGTGATAGAAGGCTCTGATTCTGTCAAAAGAAAATTTCTCATGAGAAAATGTCTGTTATTTTAGTCTGCCTTCTAAAACCCAAGACTACACAGACATTTCTTCTGAAGAATCAGTCAGGTTGCAAAGTCAAGGATTTAAAAGTTAACGAATAGTAGAATTAAGGATTTATAGACAGCATCACTTTGTGCAAATCTGCTATGACACAGTTAATAACTACGGGGTGAGAAGAAGCCACTGTGCAAATGTCAACACTTGGATAAATCCCTTGTTTATACAGGCTTATACATTTTCCAGAGTCTGGATGCTTATCTAAGCATGTTTTTTAATACTTTCAGTGGCAGTTCGTTGTTGGGTGCTCAGCAGGTTTGAGCATTTAACTTAAATTTATTCAGTCAAGTACTAAAACATGAGACCTTTCCAGACAATGGCCATGTGAGAAAAGTCAGATGACAAACAATGATGAGGATTTTTGTGGCAGAGACCAGGACACTCTGTCCCTCCAGGACAGTAGCATTCCCTCACCTAAGAATTTGTCTTTTTCCTTATTTACAGTACTGTCTACTTCCTTTTCAGCATTTCCTGTTTGTAGGTGATTTTGCAGCTAAGTGACACTTAGGACATTGGCCATGCTTGTGGATAACAAGGTATGGGAGGGAAGAGGAAGCTGCTTCACTGCTGTTGCATGTGAAGGCACTCCTGGTGTGAAGGGCTTGAAGGGCTTGAAGGGCTTGAAGCCCTCTGCAGCCAAACTTCAGGGGGTTTTCATCTCACTGGCATGCCTTACTTGCTCTACAGAGACAATGGACAGTTTTTAGCCATTCCCAGCTGTTGACTATCTTCACCTTTACAGAGAAAAAGCAGGTTGGAGAGTGATCAAGTTGTAGCCTGAGAAGAGAGAGAGACAAGGTTGTAAAGACCTGCACAAAATCACATGCTTAGTTTTCTTAAGGAGTAGGGCACTCTGTCTCCTGGCAGGGCTGTTTCTGTCTGTCCCTGGCCTGACCTCAGGGAAAAATGCCTGAGGATTTTTTTATTAAAATCAATGTCTGATTGATTTTAATAAAATATTGTGGTGGGTTGACCATGGCTGGATTCTGGGTCCTCAGCAAAGCCACTCTGTCACACCCCTTCCCAGCTGGACAAGGGAGAGAAAACAGAATGAAACACTCATGGGTGGAGTGAGGACAGGGAGAAATCACCCACCAGTTACCCATTAGTAAATATGGAAAATGGGATTCCTTGAGAGAAAAGCTGAATGTAACCACAAAGCTAATGGGTACTATCACTATGTGTTTGTTCATACTTCCTGATGACATTTTTGACATGATGCTTAGCCTGGAATGGAAGATATATAAATATGTATTACATTTGGCAGCCTGACCTAGATAAACAATATATCACTTTCATGGAGACAGGATTTACAAATGTCTCTGGAGACTAGAAACTTGCTGGCCTTTTGTGTTCATATCACTTTGGTCTCTCATATGTTAAATAATTCAACTTTGTATTTTCTGATAGCAAAGAGCTAAGCTTGACTCAAGTTTTCTAGCAACATGGGCCTGCAGAGCAAAGAAATGGTAACAGCAAGCTCCTGTGTGGTAAATCACTTTTGTGACAGCATTTGTTCTTGCTGTGAGCATGTGCTACACTAGCTCTTATTTATAGTTTGTTGAAAAAGTCAAAGTGTGCATTCCAAAAATAAAACCAAAAATGTTTCTTTTATGGGGAAAAACAGTGATTCTCAAATACATATACTTATTTTTGAAGGTATGAATGAGTCAACAGCATGTCTAAACTTTTCTAAGGAATGCTATCTGTGTTACTCATGTAATTTTTCTTCTCTAATAAATTAGAGGATGAAAGGGCAGGTATCTCTTTGCACATGAGCTTGATGCAACACAAAAAGTATTGAACTACTAAACAAGGATTCATTAACTGTTTTCCCAGGAGAAGCAGTATGCAGTATCCTTGTACTAGGTTTTACATTTCGTGTGCATTAACCCCCATCAAACAAAGTGTTTCTCATAAACACATAGGAGGGTCATTTTAGTTCCACCTTAAGTAGTAGTTTGACTTGAAAATACTTAGAGGAACACTGGTGACACCCTGTCAGTACTAACCATATTTTCAAGATTTATGTGGTTAGTCTTCCAAATCCATATTAACTGCTCTAGAGTAGATCTGCAGCTGGAAGAAACCCTGAGATATCCCTCAGCTTGTGCTAAATGGGAGGTTGTCTGACTCTTCCAGGGCAGGCATTTCTTACAGAATTACCCCCAGGCAGACTTTCCTTGAGCACAACCTTCTTCTCCTGAAGAAGGGCAATGGGGCCACCATGCTGGACACGATGGCAGCAGCCATGGTGCCGGTGTCCCTGTCCTGCTGCTCTTGCTCCATCCTGAGCACTGTGCCATCACTGCCTGCCAGCTGCCTGTGTCTCTCAAGGACCCACTCACCTCTCCACACCTTAAAGGAATTTCATGCTGCAAACCAGCATCAGGACTATGTACATTGGAATTAAGACCAAAGAAACAATGAATATGTGTGGCCTAATATGGCCCTTCACGGCATTACAAACTAACAAAGATTCTTAATGCTGCCCCCACATTTCTAGGTAGCCTTAAATGCTGACTTAAGATACCCTTCACTTTTTCAAATGATTATTAGGTTATTCTAAATATATAGCATACAAAACCATAACAGAAAGTTAACATTTTCACAGGGTGGTAGGATTTTTTTTTTTGCTAGGATGTGTATAAGATTTAGACTACAATATATGTTACACTTTCCAAAGGGCACGTTCAGCTTGTTGTTTTGCAGAAGCCCTGCTTGGAGCTATATTCAAGGTTATCTGCCTATGACAGCTTTATGCTCATGTTATCAGTATGTTCATCTTCTCTTGGGGTTTTAGCATTCTGAATGTTTATGGTATGGTGCCTTCAAATCAAAATAATGAGACACAAGCAGGTACCCTCTTATATATATCAGTGTCAGTAATTGACAGGGACTGCTTATGTGCAGACCCTCATGGCTGTAACCCCAGAAAAGAGTTTAAACTCTATATTGAACTATAACTCTAAATTTAGAACCATTATAGTCCTTCATTAATAATAGCAGTACTCAGCAGTTGAGCATAGCAGTGCCTTTTATAGGAGAACCTTGGCTGTGCAATGAAAGCACTAAACAAGTCACAAAACACCCTTAGGTAGTTCAGAAATATATTTCCCCTTCATTTTAAAAAGGAGTTTCAAGGGGTCTTTTTACATAAATTTTTTTTTTCAATGTCTTCATCTAAATGTTTGAAAGGAAAACCAGGTCTGCTTAGCTTAGTTGTTAGTAGGTTTTGTGGACCATTCTGCTTCCACTCATAAATTTAAATGCCATGTGGAATAACTATGATCTGGCTTCATGGATAGTATAAGATTGCTTTCTGGCCAGAAGACGGACATTTTCCAGTTCTGTAGAGCAATATTATATCCTATCCTTAATACACTCATTATTCACTCTATACATATATGCCATACACAGTCTAAGTAAATCAGCCCTGTTAGAATGAAATGAGAATTTTTGGGAGCCGTCTGTTTCTTACAAATTCACTCCACAGCTGATCTTCCTCAGCTGAGCACATGTTACTGCCAGTACCTACACTAAAGCACAGTGGTTCATGGACTGGACTCTATTCATACACCTCCACGTCTAGACACTGCAGAGGTTTCTTGCAATTAGTGCAATCAGCTTGGTGTCTTATTGCCCAGAGTGAATTACATCCTTACTGTGAGCAGAATATTGAGTGTTCAACAATAAAAGATGATGGATGTCTGCAAGGAATATTTTTTAACAATTACCTTGTATCACGTGTTCCCCATTAGCATAGCAATGAACTCTTCTGAAATAACATGAAGGAAAAACCGGCCACAGAGGTTTTCTCTTTCCTTTTATATTTAACTCATTTCAAACATGCATGATGTGAGAACAAAACAGACAAAGCCATTATGGCAACACATAGGTACATGCATAAATTCACTGGAAAACAATAGAATGAGGCGAAAAAGTTGAAAATAAACAGCAAAGGTAAGATATACTAAAAGGATGCATACATAGCACAGCAAACTGAAACTGCTCTTTTTACTGCTTTGCTTAGTGCTGTAGAGAAGTAATTCTACTCATATCCCCTTCAAGGGAGATAAGTCATGTGTACATCACTGGACACTGCATTTTTAGTATTCAAAAATGTTTTCTATCAGGATAGGATTTTTCCTGTTAAAAAACCTTTTCCTGGGAGCCTTTCTGTCTATTGTTGAAACAGTGGCTGATGACATATCAATGTCCTCTTTGGACAGCAGACTGTGCTTCTAAATATATCTCTTTTTCATCAGAACCTGGTGGGATTTAAAAGTAACAGTGTAACAATAATATTCCAGGAATGTTCTTGTCCAACTGTTTGCAAATAAATCCAGGAAATGAAAAGAGAAGATATGAAGGAATGAGGGGGGAAATGCTTCCTACTCAGAGCATCTTGCCAATATATAGGAATGCTTGCGGAAGGTTATTGTACTCAGAGATGTAAGTGGAATATATCTTGTCAACATTCTTTTGTTCTGTAGAACAAAACAGAGTAGCTGTTGTTTATATCTCCTATCAGGTTCTCATACATGAAGAACAGAAAAAATGCTACCAGTCTGCCTTCCAATAAACCCTGAACAAGAAAAGAAACACAACAAGGCATGTGTTAAATGAATATTTTCAGTGTCCAGCAGAAAATTAAATATTTTGTTGTTAAAGTTAAATATTTTGTTGTTGAACCAGCTGTAATTACGATAACTAAGAGAAGAATGGGATGGGAAAAAGGCAGCACCAAATTTAAGTGACGTAGAAACTAGTGACTTAAAAAGAATTTAGAAAAAAAAGAATGATACTGTCAGGCTCATGATGCATCTGCCTTACACCAGCAGGCTGAATACAAGGTATACATGCAAGGAGACTTAATTTTACACAAATAAAGCTGCTCCCACAGCAGAATCTCCTGTGGTTACTGAATTCTCCCTGCCCACTCTGTGAAAAGGTGTGTTCTGCTGGAAATACTCTAGCATCCCTTCTCAGCCAATGCTGATAGATGCAGACCTCCTCTGTGCCTCAAGGAGAGGGGCAAAAGTAACTGCAAGACTGCAAGCATTTATAGGATCTCTGGAAGTAGCTAGTGCTCAGCACGATTTTAACCACACCATCTGCCACCTGAGGAATCGTGGGTTAAAAATATGCGTTTAACAACTGTGGACAGAAGGGCTCAGGTAGTAGGTCTTGCTGAATGAAAGGCTAAAACCACAAATTATTCCACTCTGTGAAATCAAAGTCTTGACAGCTATTTGTCAAGGCTGCTGAGTGCCTTTTCTGACAGGTCTCTTTAGGAGAGGCTGGTCTTGAGGGTAACAGAGGTTGCACTGAGTATTGAGTAAGGCAGGAGTACAAGAATACAATGGGCTTCTACACAGACAGCCCCGCAATGAAATTTACGTAAGTGAGCAAAAGCAAGGGGACTAGCAATTATATGAACTTCAGTGCTTCAATCTCTTTGCTTTTCCACACAGAGGCATGAGGGGGGGAAGGGGGGGGGGGGGGGGGGGGGGGGGGGGGGGGGGGGTGTGCATGGCTGGATGCATTTGCATTTAAAATGTCACTGCTTTCTTTTTCAGGAGAACACTGGTTTTCATACTCTTTAGAATATATTTACCCAAAAAGCAAATCATCTGTAATACAAGACACATCTTATTACCTCTAACACACATTCACACAGTTCTTATTCTTATACATTGAAGACCTTATCATTGATTTTTTTTTTTTTTACTGAGAGCTCCCATGAGGTCAATGAAAACTGGGAAAATGTGACCATATGTTTCAGTCTTGCCCTTGGTTGGGTAGTTACTGACACCTTCTTTATCCAACATTAAAGCTTCTTCATCACATTTTATGTCTCAAAGATATAAGTTATTTTAAAGTAATTGACTGAGATAGTGATCTCTGGAATTAAGATAGGTGTAATTTGCATACACATCTGCTTTGCTATAAATTGCTGGCAAGGAAATGCAGTATCTGAACTTAAGCTGCTTTGATCATCCCCATGTTATATTTAATATATTCAATATATTTGCACGGGGAGG